>BQNB010052648.1:0-30765 GCA_026074375.1 Tanacetum coccineum
TCAATCCATGCAGGGTCGGTCATAGCCTCGTTGACATTCTTTGGTTCCATTGTACTCACCTTTAACGCATACATGCACATGCCATCATCTGTTCTTAATTGATTCCTTATCAAAACCGGTCAAGAGGGTTCTCCTATCACTTGTTCTAAAGGGTGATCCTTAGTCCACTGATATTCATGAGGGTATGGTTGGTAAAACGTATGCATGTTTAATGGATCCACATATTGTGAAGATGATGATTCAGCATCACTTGTGGATGGAGTAGCAAAAGGATTTACAAACAAATTATCATCGAACATAGCATTCGAAACATTGTCAGCAATTGTTGCGGGTTGATGCTGAACATGTTGTTGTTGTGTTTTGAGCTCATCAACATTTTGTGAAGTGGTTGGAATACTTATTGCTTGAGAGGATGAATTTGTTGGTGTCGAGGCGGTGTCTGTTGTTGTTGTAGTTGCCGCTGGAGTCTGAAGAACTTAAGGTGCTTGAACAGCCGGAATAGTTCTTGGAGCAGCTGACAGTTGACCACCAATATGATCATCATACAGTAAATCCAATTCACCTTCAATTGGTTTTTGAGATGTTATTGTCGACGGAGCATAAGGAAGATCGAGTCCTGAACTGATTTATCCAAAAGTCATGCTTTGAAGCCTGGGTTTTTAACTGCTTTGTTCAAAAGCCATAGCTGAAAGCTCATCAAATGTCACATTCATTGTCTCCATGATTTTCATTGTCCTTCGGTTGTAAACTCTGTAAGCACAAGAATTAGCAGAATAACCAATGAAAAAACCAATATCACCTTTTGCACCAAGCTTCTCAATATCTTCACGATCATTCTTGGGATAGCAAAGAGCCCCAAATACATATAGAAAGGAGATATCCAGTTTTCTGCCATTAATAAGCTCGTATGGTGTTTTATCAAATCGACGATGAATGATGCAGCAGTTTTGAGTGTAGCATGCAGTAGAAATTGCTTCAGCCCATAAGAATAGTGCACGAGAAAAGATCAAAATTGTTCTAGTAGCCTCCACTAGCGTGCGGTTTCTTCATTCCACTACTCCATTTTGTTAAGGGGTACGGACATAAGATGCTTGGTGAGAGATGCCAACACTATTAAAGTATTCTTGAAGCACTTGGTTCTTGAATTCTGTGCCGTTTTCGGTTCTTACAATAATGACTAAAGCTTGTAGTAAAACTGTAATTTTCTTGAGAAAGGTTTTAATCTCCTCTGGTGCTTCATCTTTTGATATGAGAAAGACTGCCCAAGTGTAACGAGAGTAGTCATCCACAATCACCAGAACATACCACTTTTCATTTATGCTAGCGATTCTCATTGGACCACACAAATCCATATGAAGAAGGTGTAAGCTCTGCTTAGAATTTAGAACTGGTTTGGGTGGGTGAGATGCCCTTTTGCTTTTTCCTTGCTCACATGAGGGACAAAGATGTTCTTTATGGTATTTGAACTTTGGAAGACCGGTGACAAGATTGTTTCTGGCAAGGACATTTATGGTGTCGAAGTTGAGATGGGACAAACGTTGATGCCATAACCATGACTTGGTAGACGTGGCCCGAGCCATAAGGTAAATTGGAGATGCAAAGGCCATATCATGGAGATTGATGATGTAAAGGTTTGTTGTACGATTTCCTATTAACAAATCAACTCCTTCGAGATTTTTGACGAAACATGTGTTTCTTCTAAAAGCGACCTTTAGATCTAAATCACAAAATTGACCAACCTAGAACAGGTTGTGCCCCAAGTCCTCAACGAAATAAACCCTGGTGATCAAAATATTTCCCCATTGAAGATCACCGAAACCCAGAATTGCAGCAACATGATCATTTCCAAAGCGAACGGTTCCCAAAAACTACCAGACGAAATTGATGAGAAGCTTTAGATTCTCGATCATATGCTTGGAACAACCTGAGTTGACGCACCATAAACATATTTAGATAACCTACCAAGAAAAAATGTGGAATTTGGAAACTGTTTGATTGTAGGTTCCTGAGGGTTAGAGGTACATGCATTACACACAGCGGTGCCAGACTTACATTCAGAGTCACTCGAACTAATTAATTTTTCACATAGGTCAAAAATTCTTCCAGTTGGTGACCACCTAAGGCGCATTCTAGGTTTACTAGGCTTAGGTGAAGCAAGTATTTCTTTGGACCCCGCATTCTTTGGTTTCCAGACCTGTGGCTTATGTTTCGTTTGATTTGCAATATTAGAAACATTTGCCTTTTGTTTCTTACTACGAGAATTCATACCATCCACATAATTAAGCAAACAAACATCATGATTTGCAGTAATTAAACATTGCTTACACATAGCACACACAATTTCAGACTTATCATTTCGAATAACAAGCTTAATGTTATTACATTCAGATGACATATGTTTCTTATTCTTAGAAAGCAATAAAGTCCTATGGTGTTCTTCTACTTCAACTTCTTTATTCTTGATGCAACTACTCTTAGACGCAGAAGGGACCCTATCATTCTTTGTATTGCTCCTAGGCTGTGACCTTTTATTCTTAGTATCGATATCTACTCCTGTAGAAGAGAAACCATTTGAGTCAGAATTAACAACTTTCTTAGTGATGACATGAGGTTGTGGAACAGTTATCGAATTTGTCCTAACGCTTGCATTAATAGGTTTGCTAGGCACAAACTTTTCTTCCCAAGAGTTCTTAAACAGATTAATCCTAAACATTCCAGGGGCAATCACTTTATCATTTTATACAACCTTTGATTCTATGGTGGTGGGTACAGAGTTTGAAGTGACTGGATTTGACAAATAATTCATCTTATTGACCTTTTGAGGAACCCGAGTTTTTGAAAAATTTAGACGTTTAGATTGAAATGCATTTGGTTGTGTTACAACAAACGTGTTTCTTAAAGATTGCAAAAATGGTTTCCTCTTGGTTGATTGATTTGCAAATTTAGTATTCATACTCGTACCTTTGGTGGTGTCCTTTTGTTCAGAAACCTTATCGAATAACTAGGCTCTTAGCTTAGCATTTTCATAAATCGTGTCATATAATTTATTCTGCAAAGAGTCAATTATTAATTTGGTTTGAGCCCGTGTCACATTGATAGAGTCAAATAGGTTCTTGTATGCAGTCTTAAGATGAGCGTTTTCTTTTTTATAATTTCAAACCTGAAACTCTAATTCTACGTTTCCATTTTCAAGTTTTCGAGGAAAAGGATTAAGGGTATCTGATACACATGGAGTATTCTTACCTTTACCCTTTTGATCTCCCAACTGAGCTTGCAACCGTTCGATCTTTTGTTGCATGTCATTATAAGCTTTATCGTATGAAATTTTGTCATATTTGCATTCTTTACATTTTTTGTACCAATCATTCCAAAGTTTAGCATACTCATTTTCCTTTTTAATGATACAATTTTCAAAACGTTCTTTCGTGCGTTCAAGCTCTGTTTGGAGATTTGATGTATCTACAACAAAATTATTTTGCACAACAAACATAATATCCTGACTGACAACTGCTCTCACAGATGCTCAATTTCCTATTCCAATGACTTGTGCTTAGCAAGAGATTCATCAGCTTCTTTTTTAAGAGATTGGAAGTATCGAACAAATTTGGATGCTTCTTTTAAAAATTGTATTATGAAATTTTGCACTCTAGCATCAACTTGGTTAACGATAGGGAAAATTTCATCTTTTACAATTTTGTGAATCTCTTGGTGAACAGAAGACGACCAATTGTGTATATCTAAAGTCATTTTTTGTTTGACAACACGTTGAAGAGTCACAATGGTGCTTTTTACCTCATTTAGAAATTTTCATGCAACACTTGGTGTAGTATCATCCGAAAACTCTTCATTTGGTATTAAAATTGAGTTAAAAACATTGGCCATTTTGGAAGCATTTGAAAGATATAACTCTTCACGTGACTTGGCCGTTTGAGAAACAAAAACCCCTGAAAGATGATTAATCTTTGTATAATTTGCTGGTTTTATTTCTTTGTTTAATTGTTTCATTTTTAAGCGACTCTCTTGAGCAAGTTCCAGTGTCTCCTCCGAATCATACACAGTAGGAGGATCATGCTTTTCTAATAGAACTTTGCCATTATACAAACTCTGTTGTTTCTGCTGAGCTTGCTTGAGATAAAAAGGATTTTGATAACCCAAAGCCATTTTATGTTCGGTGTGGTAAAACGAGTCTGGCTTAGGTGAAAGCATGTGCATCGTTTGAATCGATTGACCCGTTTTAACCAAAATATTATCTAATTCCTTTATCGTATTCTTAAGTTAAATTTGTTTATCAAGAAGCTCGTCTTCTCATATTTTGAAATCAAACTTCAACCTTTTCTTTTCTTCTCGAAGAGAAGAAACGGTTGACTTTTCCTTTGAAAGCTGTTTATTTAAGTTTGAAATTTCCTCATTCAAAGCCGTTATTTGTTTACCTGAACTTAAGTGAAGTGAATTTATCTTTTTAGTAAGACATTGCTCTTGATAAACATACTGTTGATAACACCTTTCAAGTTTTTCATATTCTTCTTGACTAATTTCAAAACACTTTTCTTGATTTTTATATCTAGCAAGCTCAGTGGTCAAATCAGCATTAGTTTCTCTCAACTTGCGATTGACCGAGTTGACTTTCTCAACTTCAATTGCTAAATTATTATATAATGAATCATATAACACACGTGTCTCCTCAACATTTGCAGGATGTTGTTCTATTGTTCCCCCACCTTATTCCACACTAGAAATCGCATAAGTAAGACTACTATCATTCTCTTATACTTGGTGTGGTTTAGGAATGTCTCTTGAGTAAACATATTAAATATCTCATTATTATAGCAATTATCATGAAGTTGTACCTCAGCTAATCAGTCTGAGTCATAGACGGGAGCTTTGTCACTCTGAGTCCCTGATGTCGATGCTTGCTGCAAATTAGCCATCAAAATGCTGTTTGCATTGACTTTCTCAATCTCATCAAGATCCACTGTAGCAGCCATCAAATCAAACTCTTCATCTTGTAGTTGGATTCCTGCTTCTTCCTTTTGAGCAATCAGTAATTGAGTCCGAAGATAAGCAGCATCCCTTCTCCTTGGTCTGACTGTGCAGTTTCTAGCAAGATGACCCAATCCTCTACATTTATAACACCTTATTTGATTACCATTATTCCCATTTACATTACCCTCAGCCCGTGCTACTACAATATTACCATTCCCATTCTGATTAGTTATACCCGGAACAACAATTACCCTATTATGATTTCCAACATTATGAACACCCTGATTCTGAACTACATTCTAAACAACCTGATTCCCTACATTCTGCCCAGCATACTATCTAAACTAATTCCCTCCATTTCCTCCAACCATTTGCATTTGATTATCTTGACCCAAATTCATACCCGGCTGAGCAATCTGCTTATTTCGAGGATTGGATGAAATTCTTTGGTTGTTTTTGGTTGGTGTAGAGTAGTTTAGTTTGAATGCCTTGGCCATTAGAACATGTGCCATGCTCATTGCAGTTGTAGGGTCTGTAATGTCTTTAAGATTTGGCATAGGTTGTTGCATGTAGTTCTAGTTGAATGATGGTTGTGGGTTATAGTTGTTGTTGGGTAGAGGTTGTTGTATGAAGGTACTTGATGATGGTAGATCTGGGTGAAACACTGGATAATTGAAAGGATTGTTGGAATTTGCCATAAGTGCTAAAGGATCTTGTGTTTTTGCAAGACGTTCAGCTCTTAGTTCATCTACCTCCTTTTGATTGTACTTCAAGAAATCATACAGCTGAGTGTAATATGCTGTATGCAAGTCCTTTGTTTGATGAACAATGGTAACATGTCGACTCTATTTTGGTTGTAAGTTGTTTAGGAACTTGAGATTACTGGCAATCTTTTCTGGAAAGTGTTGGTTTCTCTTGAAATCATTCATCAACTTTGAGAAACGATGATAGTAAGACTCAATCGATTCCCCGTCAATGGAAGTAAACCTTTCCCATTCATTAAACAACTTAGCCTTCTTCTCTTGAATTCTAATGTCAGAACCTTTCATCATTTGCTGAACGCGTAACCAGATTTCCTGAGCAGTTTCACAACTATCAACAGCAGCATAGATGTCTTTGGGAAGACCAAGAAGAATGGTCTGAATTGCTTGATCATCAGCTTCCATTTGCTTAATTTCTGCTTCCGTGAGTTCATCGTCAGTTTGTTCATGAAACGTTTCAGGAACAAGAACTGTACGGGCTGCATCACCTGGTTCAGGAATCATTCGTCTGACATATTGACCATTTATAATGGAATTATAGATTAACTTTCCATTTGGTCTGCTCTTAGCATAACAAAGAAGATGAGATGACCATGAAACATAGTTCTCTTTGTTAAGCATAGGAGGACGGTTTTTGGAATCGGCTGCGTAAATGTCTTGTTGAGTCGACATTGCAAAAGTGGTGTGAAATGATAAGTTAGGATCGATTTAGTGATTATGATTTTCTTGATTAAGTCCTTGGGATAACACGAGATTTTACAAATCTATGACTAAAATCGGAAAAGAATAAACCTTTACGGGATTTTACAAAGTCAAGAAGAAACCGTGAGTTGATGATTGTTTGATGATATTGTTTGTTGTTGTAAGGTTAATTGTTTGTTAAGTCCAAGTATAAGTTGAAAGTCCTTGTTGATTAGTTGACCACGTGATTTTGTCACGGAGGTTTGCCAAGTGTATTAAGTACGAGTGTCAAACCACTGTCTGAAAGGTGGACAAACCGCCACTTAAAAGGTTAGACAAACCGCCACCTCACTTAATCACACCACTGGCTAAAAGTTTGGATAAACCGCTGCAATCAATTATCAAACTGCTAGCTAAAAAATCTTGGTCTAACTGCACTTAAAATTAAATAAACCGTGGCTAAGGTTTGGTTAAAACCGCTACAGCAATGATCAAAAACGCTCCGAATGCTTAAACTGATGCTGAGAAAATTTGGGCAAACCATGCTTAATATTATTGACTCTAAAGCTGGCTTACTAAATATTGGACAAACGCTACAAAACACCTAGTATCAAACCAAATCGCTGGAGTTTACTAAACCGCTAGCCAAGAAAAATTTCGCCAAACATACGGAGTTTTCAAAATTAGGCAGAGTGGACCAAGAATATTTCAACCGCTACCCTTGTAATGGTAAACCGCTATGTAAGCAGTTTAGTAAACTGCTGCTTAATAATTAAGCAAAGAAATTCTTTTAAGGGGGGTAGAATGTAACCTTTGCCCTTTTTGTGTTCTGAATATTTCATAAATAGTCCTTTGACTATTTGACCTTTGTTAGTTTATTCAGATTTTGTACCATGTTGACGGTTGTGATTTTTATGAGAATTGTGGTGATTTTATGAGTATTGTGATGAATTGTGGTTTATTGTGATTAATAATCCCCTTTGGAAGTTATTATTGTGTTAATTGTATTCCGGGTGGTTTGACCCGTGAATTTTGAGAAATGCCAAAAAACGAGTCTGACACGTCCGTTAATGTCCAGATGAGTTTTGAAAAGGTTTAAAGTGGAAATATGTCGTGTAAATACTCTAGGTTAATGGAAAAGTATTTTTAAAATGAGTAAAAATGCTAATTAACTTTGGGGTAAATTTTACGGTTGAGTTTTAAGAGTATTTAAGTGATCCCGACATGAAAAGAAAGGCCCGAGACCACATTGGATCCATGGCCGGTCAAGAAGTCAAAGAGGGGAACAAAATGGCTTAATTTTAGCTAACTTGTCTAGGAGTGGTACATTTATATGCTTTCCATTAGAAACATTTGATCATAATCCATTTCATTTACAAAAAATAAAACACACACTCAAAAGTGTGTGTGTGTTCGTCCGCCCCTAAACCACCACCAATCCACCATAAATTTTCTAACTTTGATCGAGAACGTGATATTCCAAGTTGATACGAGTATTTGGGTATTTATTTAAACAACGTTTGGGTTGTCCGGTTCATGTCAAAAAATACAAATTTGAAGATTTTCTTGTAAGTTTCCAAATTTAAATTTCGTTTGTCCTTTTGGGTTTATTTTGATGCATAGATGTTAGTTGTACAAGTTGATCGTTGTGAAAATCGATTTTTGAAAGCGAAATGAATAAAAGGGTGGTGTTTGGTTCGTGTGTGGTAAAAAGGAAAAAGAGGGTTTTTGTAGTTTTGATGTTATGGTCGTGATGGTTGAATAATATTTGTTCCTAGATAGCTTATTTTTTATAGTAGCTTGTATAGCTTATTGCGGGCTTATTTTTAAGCATTTATTGGCTTATTTTGTGCTTATGGCTCACGGCTTGAAGTAAAATCACAAGGGATGTAATTTTGATTATTTACTTTGATTTGCGTATATTCGTGGACTATTTTTGAGGCTTGTGGTAGTAACCAAATGCGATATGTAGCTTACTAGCTTATTTTTAAGCTTAATATACGTATTTTTGAGCATATGAGCTCACGGCCCAATAAGTCTATTTAAGTCGTGACTTAATGGAAGGGCTTATTGTGGTCCGGATTATTTTCTACTTATAAGCATATACTTACATATGTAAATGGACCTTGATTTTGGACTTGGATCGTATTTTGAACTTATAAATATCTTAATGGACATTTGTTGGGCCTTAAAGTCCAATAAGCGATATTTAGTCGTTATGAGAGTTTTGATGGACTTTTGAAAGTGAAAATGTGTTTACGAAGTGATATTGAACGATATTTTGGGAAAAAAAAAAAAGAATAACGTTTAGAAAGTTTAAAGATTTTGAGGATTTTTGGAATTTTTGTCGAAAATTTTTCGACATTTGTAAAAAGTGTTGTGCAAATAGGTTTTGAAACCTTATAAATGTTTGTTATGAGCGTCTAGGGTCATGTCGAAATTCCGTAAAAAGTTTATACTTAGAAATTTTCCCAAAAACAAGATTTTTGATTTTAAATAATAAAATATTATTTTATTATTTTATTTATTTAATAAATTCACTAAAAGACAAAAAATATAATTTTTCTCGAAACTTCTCAAATATGTTTATTATGAGAAAACGTTTCATTTTCAACCGTGTTATGATATATTTATAATTGTTAATTATAAATATTTATTTATATTACTTATCTATTTTCCTTAAATAGTATAAACATGTATTACCGAGTAATGAGATTGATATGATTGTGGAGATATGTCGTCAACCATCACAACACGAAATTGTTTTGGGAAATTGTACAACGCGTCTAAACTCTATGCATCAAACGTGAAGATTGTTTTAGAATTTGATGATTAAATTGGGACATTAACTGGACTAGGTCGTGTGCGGGCGTCGTTGCATTTGCTGTGTGATTGAGTTTTGGTTGCTAAAGACTTGCTTGAGGTGAGTTTCGCTTAGCCCCACTTTTTATGGTTTTTCGTTGGAGGATAATGATACTCATATGTGTTTAAAATGTTTTGAAATTGACTGTGTGGATAATGTGGTTTGTTTTGGGACAAGTTACGTGCTTATGACTGCTATGCGAATATTATGTGTTGTATGATTGTTTGGAGCGCATGGGTACACCTACCCAGTATTTGTGTGATTATTGGAGCGAATGGGTACGCCTACCCAGGTTTGTGTGTGGTCCTGCCCTAATTTTAGTGCTCCAGCTGTATAGGCCTTTAGTGCGTAGTGACATCTGGATGTTGATTACGGTGGTGATGCATAGATTGTTCTTTGCATATACTTCACTGTCATATAACAATATTGGTAGCTATTGAAATATTGCACAACTTTTGTTTAAGGTCAAATCTACGAGCTCACCAACATCTATTGTGGACGTTTACGCTTATCACTTTCAGGTTGAAGTGAAAAGAAGATTAGTTTGGTGATTGTTTTAGCAGTCTTAGAAGTATCCGAGTGGGTTTTTTCCATGTGAGTCTTGTTTGCTTGTTATTTGATTCTATTATTTGGATGTTTTGGATTAAGTTTGGATTATGGACCCCTGTGTGGGCATTTGAATAGGGCATAAGAGATTATGGATTTTAGTTGCGATTTAGGACATCACTCGAGGTTGTTCGAGGTTGATGGTCTTCATAGCACTTAAAGTTTATGCATTGTAGTTTTCTCTATTCTGTATCTTGTGTTATGATTGATCATTATGTTGCATTCCCGAGTTTTCGCCATTGTCGGGGTGTGACACAAACCGCCACACACAAGATTGCCAAACCTCTACCAATAAGCTGCCACTATCGAGAGAAGGACCACTTAGCCAAACCGCTACCAGTCCTTGGTTTTCGTTTTCTAGAAAGAATTTGACTACCAAACAAACACGAGTACACAATACTTGATTTAACTTCTACTACACGTCAACTACCAAACAAACTTAGAACAATCTAGTTTAACTTATGTGCCAAACCTCTACCTTGAACATGTTTTCACCTAAACCGCTACAAGGAACAATACTTGAAGTAGTAACCCTTTTCATACAAATAAGCCACAAGAACAGTGAATAAGCTAGAAACAAGCTTCAACAAAGTTAAAATTAAAGGAAGTACACAAGAACGATTCAATAACAACAACAAAATTCTTGAAACTTGAGATTTTCTATGCGTTTTGAGCCAAAAACATTCGAACAAACCAAGAAAAAAACAAATACGCTATGTATGATTCTTAATAAGCCGTTTAAAACACTAAGTGAGCCGTAAAGCTAGGTCTTGAACAAGCTTAAGAATCAAGAGAGAAAGAAGAAAATAAGCCGTGGCTAAAAGGAAAAAAACAAGGACGAATTAAGCTAGAAATAAGCTAGGATGAGTAAATCAAAACCACTAGACAACCATGAGCTCTTGATACCACATGTTAGCTTATCAAATCACACACAAGAGCACACGAATTTTCTAGGAGTTTAGAGAGAGATATGAGTTTTAGAGAGAGAAAATAACAAAGAAAATTGGCTACACATTAAAGAAAGACAAAATGAGCAACACCCTCTCCATATGAGGATAAGGCTTTATATAGTTGAGTACATGGGCTAGCCTTGGGTTTAAGTGGGCTTCCAAGGCCGGGCTTGATATCTAATGGGCTTAAAGCCCGTAACTAGGGCCAATTAGCGTATATAATTCCCAGGAATATTTACTAGACTAATAAAAGGTTCGAAAGTCTTAATGACCATCACTTCACATAAAACTAGGTCTAACACAAGATTTTGTTGAACCACCATCCGAAGAAGAAATGGTTCCATTTATCCAGGAACTTGGTTACTCTGGCAAGTGTGATATGCTATCTGCGATTCATACAAATCAAATGCACCAGCCTTGGAGAACATTTGCTGCTATCATCACTAGGTGCATCTCTGGGAAGACAACAGGACTTGATAGGCTCAGAAAATCAAGAGCTCAAATCTTGTGGGGTATGTACAACAACAAGAATGTTGACTTTGTTGCTCTACTATGGGAAGACTTTATGTTTCAAGCTGACAACAGAGAAATAAGTTCCGCATGAAAAGAGAACATGCCCTACCAAAGATTCACAAAAGTTATCATCAATCATTTCATCTCCAAGGATAAAACTAGGGGCGTCAGTAGGGTCGGGTTGACCCGACCCGAACCTGAACCCGATAAGGTTTATCGGGTCGGGTCAAATCGGGTCAAAAAATATTGTCGGGTTGTTTTGACCCGAACCTGATAACCTGATAGTGTTATCGGGTCGGGTTAGGGTTAAATAAATAATGTTATTGGGTTATCGGGTCAACCCGATAAGACCCGAAAATCAATTTCTACTTTTTAATTATTACTTTCAAAGATGAGCCTGTGTGGGACTTAGTTGAAAAAGAACCTATACGTGTTGCTTACTTGCTTTACCAGTATACACAAGAGATGAGCATGTGTGGGACTTGGTCAAAGAAGAGCCTAAATATGGCGCTTTACAAATATACACATGAGATGAAACGAAGTCTAATAAAGATGAGCATGTGTGGGGAAATTAAGTATGGTAGACAAGAGTTTTATGAAAAGAATGTGTTTGATAACACAATTAATGGCTTTACACTATTGACTACATCAAATCTAAGTATCTAGTCTGAGTTATCTTTAAACCTTAAGTGTCATAGCCTAAACCTCGATTTTTTCTATTGAAATCATAGTTGAAAAATAGAGTTACTACTGAGAAAATAATAAAGCACTAACTAAATCATAGAACATAGACACATGTAACCATTCTTTTGTAAACATACCTATTATCCTAAGTGTGCTAACTTTTAGTAGGAAAATCAGTCGTTTTCTTAGTGACACAACCACATTAGAGAAATTGCAAGTAATAGCAGTTATGAATTGCTTAGTGGTAATGCGATTGTGTACTACGTAGTACTTGTTTGTTGGTGGTCACATTTAGTTTCATCTAAATCATTTTATAAAGTGTATATAGATGTCATTTTAGTAAACTTTGCTACATATATAATCAAGTGGGACTGGTTCAAAAGAGGCACATATTAGTAAATTTTGCTACATACCAGATTAATAAATTTTGGTACACAATGTTTGTTCTCTAAATCATTTCACATGGTAATCTGATTCAAGAAATAACACATATCAGCTTACATATCACATTATAATGGTCCAAATCTCAATTGGTCTAAACACAAATATGAATATATGATCAAAGTAACATTTGGTAATTTATTATTTGCTCAATTGTAGTATAACCCGATAACCCGAATCACCCGACCTGACATAACCCGACCCGACTACCACCCGAACCTGATAACCAGATTCCTTATCGGGTCGGGTTGCGGGTCATCTTTTAAAAATCAAAACCCGACTCAACCCGACCCGACATGACCCGATAACCCGACCCGATAACACCCCTAGATAAAACCATCTCTATGAGGAACCGGATAAATATTCACACAATTCGTAATGATACCTTGCTGGGTACACTGAAGTTTGTTTCTAAGACACAAGACCATCAGATATATGGAGCTCTAATTCCTGATGAGATGATCAATCAAGACATTAAAGATTCTAAAGCCCATAAGACTTATCCTGACTTTGCTACTAGAAAAGCTACTCCCAAGAAAGCAAGGAAGTTCAAGAAAGTTGCTTCACCCTCAAAGAAATTATCTCCTGTCTTAGAAGAAGAACCTGCAGAGAAGCCTAAGCGAGCTAAGAAACCTGACAAGAAGTCTACTAATGTGCCAACAGCAGGTGTTGTCATCAGATACTCCTGGTGTGTCTGTGTCGAAGAAGAAAGCACCAACTAAGGTTGATAGAGGCAAAGGCATGGATTTACTTTCTGAAGCAGCATTACTGGAAGCTGCTTAGCTCAAGAAAACTCTCAAAAAAGCAAGTTGGAAACTCACAAGCTTCATGCAAGTGGCTTAGGTGATGGAGTTGGTTCCCAACCAAAGGTTCCTGATAAGTCTAAAGACAAGACAACTAGTACAACTGGTACTAAACCAAGGGTTCCCGATGTACCCAAATATCAATCTGAGAGTGAAAATGAATCTTAGGGAGACAGTGATGATGATACTCACACCAATGTCCAACTCTCCTCTCCTTACCCTAATGTCCATACTTCAATCTAACAAACACGCTACTTGTGTATCAATACTATTTCTCCTACTCTGAGCTACCTCAAGAAGAACAATTGTCTCACAATCGACGCACCTGTTGTGTGATTTTGTACTGGATGATATTCTCACGTGAGTATAGCATCGCCATCTGTGATTAGTTCTCGCACAGACCCCCACTCAAATGCGTATGTTTGATAGCGACAGAAGATGTTCGCCCTCAGTTGATCCCTCTGAGAATAGATTTAACTAACTCTCTATCTTCCAGAGAAGAGTCGCTAACCGCCACATGAATATCTTATGTCACGACTGTGTTATGTATTAGATAGACTAGAGTATCGTTATGATCTCTCACAACACTAGTTACTCCGAGATATGTGCAGAGGTTGTCTCTACATCTACCTCATAATTCACATGCCACTCTCCCTGTGTGTTGTTTCACAGATTTGTAATTGAATAATGGACCATATATATATAGAGAGAGAGATGACCATACTGTGTGTGTGTGCCTTACGACATGTGTTAGCTCTGTGTGCACTCTTATGACTAAGAAATTCAGGTTATCCCGTGTGTCGTGTGTGTGTGTGTGCCATAGTGTGAGTAGTAGTGATAATATGAGATTGATATACGTGAGGTGAGAAGAGACAGTGATGATCGATGTTTTAATTTGCTGCAACTAGAAGGAATATAGAGGTGATATGTCAACTCAAAATCGGATGGTGTGAGTTAGTTTGAGAGTGGTGGACTAATTCATGCTGGTGGTGGCAATGAAGCAAGTGTTAGTGAAAAGACTGATTCTGATGAAGATGAGAATCCTAATCTCAATTAGAACAAAGATGAAGAAGAATGATATGAAAAAGAGTAAGTACGTACTCCTGATAGCTATGGATTCATTGATGATGATGAAGAGTATGGGGAACTGTATAAGGATGTGAACGTGAGGTTGAAAGATGCAAAGCATGAAGAAGAAGGGAAAGGAGATGTAGAGATGACTGATGCTGGTTGTGATGATGGCACTCAACAGACCACATATGAACAAGTCAAGGATGATGAACATGTAATACTTACAACTGTTCATGACACACAGAAGACTGAAGTTCCATTTCAAAGTTCTTTTATTTCATCTGACTTTGCTAATCAATTTCTTAACTTGGATAACGTTCCGCCAACTGATAGTGAAGTCGTTTCCATGATGAATGTCAAGGTTCGTCATGAAGAACCAAGTACGCAGACTCCACCTCTTCTCAACATACCTGTCACGGTAATCCCGGAAACTTCAACTGCAGCTGCACCAATCATTCCTCCGACAATTTCACCAATCACTCCTCTTCCACAACAGTCAACACTAACACCAACTCCTGCACCAACAACTGCAACAACTACAACCTTAATTCCTACACTTCCAGATTTTTCATCCCTGTTCGGATTCGACCAAAGAGTTTCTATCTTGGAAAAGGAGCTCTCACAACTCAAACAAGTGGATTACTCTGCACAACTGCTCAAAACGATAAAGTCACAAATTCCTGCAATGGTGGATGCTCAACTTAGCACAAGACTTAAAGATTCTATTAAAAAGGCTTTCAGGTCATACACTACAGAATTTGAGAAGAAGGCTAAAGATGAGAGGAAGAAATACATAGATCTTGTTGAGAAGTCTGTGAAAGATATCACCAAAGATGAAGTCAAGAGTCAACTTCCTCAGATCCTACCAAAAGAAGTATTTGAATTCGCCACTCCTGTGATCCAAAGCACCATTAATGAATCACTTGAGAATGTCGTCTTGGCTAAATCTTCTTCTCAACCGAAATCTACATACAAGGCTGCAGCGTCACTTACAAATTTTGAATTGAAAAAGATCCTTCTAGACAAGATGCAGAAAAGTAAATCATATCGAGCAGCTCAAGAACACAAAGATCTCTACGATGCACTGGTCAAATCTTACAAGCTTGACAAGGATCTCTTTGAATCTTATGGTAAATCATATTCTTTGAAAAGAGATCGTGAAGACAAAGACAAAGATGAAGACCCTCCAGCTGGATCAGACCAAGGGTTGAAGAAACAGAAGACGAGCAAGGATGGTGAACCATCAAAAGGCTCTAAATCAAAAGAATCAAAGTCAAGCTCATCCAAAGGAACTAAGTCTCAGTCAAAATCATCTGGTAAGTCTGAGAAAGCAGATGAATCAGTGTTTGAGACTACATACACCGATATGCCACATAATCAAGGAGGTGATTTGGGTAACACTGATGATCAACCCAACATCGAGGCAACTCCAAGGGATGACTGGTTCAAGAAACCCGAGAGACCTCAGACTTCAGATTCAGATTGGAATGCTACAAAATCAATTGATTTCAGACCACCTCAGACTTGGATCAGCAAAATTGCCAAAGCAGAAAAACCTCCTCTCACTATCGACGAACTGATGAGCACTCCCATCGATTTCTCAACATATGTCATGAATAATCTGAAGATTGAGAATCTGACATAAGAATACCTTGTTGGACCAGCTTTCAATCTACTCAAAGGAACATGCAAAAGTCGAGTGGAACTCGAGTATCACTTCGAAGAATGTTATAAAGCTGTAACTGATCGACTTGACTGGAATAACCCTGAAGGACAAGATATCCATTAAACCTTAGCAAGCCTCCGAAGGGACCCAGGCTACCGTATGATTGAAGATCGAGGGCGGTCAAGTAGTTTCTCCTGTGAAACTACTTTCATCAACAACGACCTCGAGGATCTGACAGGTGGTTAAGCACAGAGGCAGAGAAGGTGGAATACTAGCTAGTGGAGTCGCGAAGCGGAAAACACAGCGCATGCGTGAGCAGCTGGGGGGCGAGTACTGACGTGATAGGAGGTGGGTATCGAGAGGGGGGGGATTTTCGCAGTGCGCTGGACGGGTAGTGACGATGGGTTAGGGAGAGCACACAGGGAGGTGAATGTTTAAGGGGTAGGGTGGTAACCATATGTGATTCCCAATAACATATTTATCAATAAAAGTTACCTTCACTTCTAGACACTTTATGGAGTCTATTGAAGGTAACTTATGATAAATATGTTATCTGAGGAATCACATACTGGGGTCCTAAACGACAACGGTTCCTCAGGATAACCAAGCAACATGTATTCTTTTTTTTAAGCATATGTTGTTCTCCCACAAAAAGAATCATTGCATTAACCCATGTTAAAGTTATGAAGTGGTATGAAATACGGGTATATTTGGAGGATATTTGAAGTTCAAAGAAAGATTAGCAGTATCTACAGGTCAGGAAGGTGAACTCCCAAGACAATAACTACATGATATCGAAGATATGCTGCTTCTCTTAAGTTCACAGAAGCTCTCAATCTGATAAAAGACATCATTATCGCTTGAATGTTGCATTGCGGATGTTTACCAGACGTGTTGTCATTCTTAAGCGAGTGGAAGACCTTCAACTGGGATTCGAAAGCTACTAGAAGAAGCTTAATATCACCAAGCCTGAGACGTTCAGGTCCGACATATCCAACATGACCCCATACACTGCATACAACAATCCTTAAGGAATCATCTATCTAGACAAGCTCAAAAGAAACAGGTTAATGAGCTGGGATGAACTCTACAAGTTCTATGACGGCACACTCACATTTGTTCGAAGTGTTCTTCATGATACTTCCAGCCTGAGGATGGATTACTTGCCAAAAACAAGTTAGAGTAAATTAGACAGGAGAAGGTCTCGCATCATGATCAAGGCGATCGATCAATAGCTCTTTGAAAGAAGGTTAATAAGGAACTTGGATAAATTTGTTGGTGGGAGAGAATACGGAGAATCAGGCTGCTTGAACGGATCTTTACGATATTGCTTCCAACTCCATTTCAGGTCATTCTCTCGTAATTACAATTCTTGTGAATATGTAAATAAGTAGTGTTAGACTAGAAATAGGCATATATAGTGTTTGAGTACGAATTTTTAAGAACTTCTTAGTAAATTCAAAAAATTCAATTAACCTTACTCAAACACATATAATTCCTCTTAATTTTGAAGGGAGCAAATAAAATGTTCTAATAAATATGCGTGATATATAATTAGAACATTTTTCTCCCCAAATAATTTTCTTACATATTTGAATCAATTGATATCCAAAATATCAAAAGATTTGACATTTTTATAAGGGGAGAAAATGTGATTAAAATATATATAACTTAATGTGATCTTAAAGACTCGTATGTGAACTCCATCCTCGTATGTGCTAAACATTTTCGGTTATCGATGCACATAGGCAGGGGGAGCATTTCTAAAAAGTAAAACCATCGAGGTACTAAATGTTTTGATTTATATCAAAGTACCTTGATAGATGTTTTCAAATGGTTTTAAGTCTGTGAATGATACCAAAAGACCGACCATGCATCTAATTACTTAGATTTATAAGGTAGTTAAGTATAGGTGTCGTTCCACGACCAGCCCCCCCAAAAAAAAAGAACCAGAGGGCTTCTACCCAGGGACATTCCATTTAATAGAATAGAAGTCCTTAGGTATGATAAAAAAAGGAGAAAAAGTGAGAAAAAGGAAAAGTATCGACTGAGATGGAGCTAGTATTGGAACAAACCCAACAAGGTACTAGTCATGAAGTCTCAGAAAGCACTAAAGGGGTTGAAGAATGAAAAAGAAAATTTAAGATAAAGGGTAAAAAGAAAGAAGCCCTCCTTACAATTAGGCAGAAATTAGGTCAATACATATGCTATCAGGAACACTAAGCTGTTGTCTGGTATTGAAGATAGTCATTATGGACCCAGTGATGCAATGCACAACCCTCCCCATCCTCTTCAAGTTTCTTAAAAAGACCCATGTTTTCATTCTCGACAGAATACCGTTGATTGAAGATCAAGGTCGTCAAGTAGTTCCTATTAACTACTTCATCAACAACGACCTCCCGTATCTGAAAGGTGGAAGCTCAAGCATGAAGTATACGACTTCTACAAAAAAAAACCAAGGCTGCTAAGTTTGATGATATTCAAGGCATCGAAGACATGGTTACATCCTTATGGAGTCCAGTGAAAGTAGTTTATGATAAATATGCTATCTGGGGAATCATAACATCAGAGTGATACCTAAAAAGTACTCACAATGACGATGGAAATCCTTCCAGAGCTAACATCAAACAAGCTCTGCGGTAGGTGACTTGTGAGATCCTATATGGATCAAACTTGTGACGCTGGATATCGATTCGGACCAGCTTATGAATTGACGGATGAATTTTGAAAAAGATAAAACTGTTAGTGTGTTATAAAACCCGTTTGCATCTTAACACACCGACTGATTTTCCTAAATCATTTTTCAATCTTATGTCCATGGGAAGCCTCAAAAGGGTATCTGGACATAGGAAAGCTAAACACGAATTAACGACTTAATCGGGAAGATAGTAACTTACCGGTTCACTCTTACCGTGTTGTCTGCTTTGAGACGCTCCGGTAATGAGAACGGCTAGTATAGCTATGAAACCTTGTCAAAGAGATTCTTCGGAATTCTACATGATCACATGCAGTATTTATACTGATTAACGGGGAACCGTGGTTATTACAACCGTATTTGACGAAGTGACAAAGTCACTTTCGTCCATATATGTTGTTTATCACTAACCCTTTTATGCAGGTAATCCCAATGGTCGTAGAAATTGGATCAAGACAAGTCAAGATTCATAGCCACATGCTCATACTCGATCGACACACATAAAGACATCATGAAAGCTCAAGTACATGTTTCAAGACTTCCGCTACTCTGATACCGCACGTCTTTCTTGAAGCGACGAAGTGTTAAAGTTAAAGAACTTCAAGAAAGATGCTTTATTCAAGCTTTCAATCTCAAGAAAAGTATGAGCATGTCAGTCCGAAAGTCACAAGTACACAAGTTGGCGAAAATATCACAAGATGATGATAAAAGATTATGCTTGGTTGATGATCTCAAATAAGTTTAAGTTCATATACAAGTCAAGTGTAATGGAACAAGCTCAAGCCTAAAGTCAAAGATCACTACAACATATCACAAGTTAATGATTGAAGTTTAAAGACTACGAGCTCAAGATTAAAGACAAGCATAGTATGATAGGATTAACAGTTTTGTAAAATGGAGTGACCTCCCATAGGGGGAGATTGTTAGAAATACGAAAAGAATCGATCACTTCCATAAATATCGTAAGATAGGTTCGTAGTATAGTTTTTGGTACCTTGATAAGGTAGAAATGCCAAGGCCATGATGAGTCCATGCTCAAGCCCATGGCCGACCATATTGATGTATTTATACCATTCTTCACACCTTGAAGAGGGTTGGTTGTTCACTTTTCCATTTCTAATCTAATATTGCTTCTTTTCCTTTCTCTCTCTAAAGTGTTCAATCCTTCTACACTCTCTCTCTAGTTTTCTTGTCATTTGATTGTGAGATAAGATATATCATATATTCTACAATCTGTAAGAATACATTGATGGTACTCAAACTATCTAATCAAAAACTCTTGATGTTGGTACGATAAACCTAGCCTACATTTAGGGACGAAATATATTAGGGGCCAAAGGGGGTTGTGGCCCCCCCAAAAATCATGTTTCTAATTACCATTTTTATACTATGTATGAAAATTTGTCTTAATACATAATTTTTTTTCCAATCTGCCCTCCTAAAATTTTGGAAGCCAAACGTCGAAGTGGAAGATATCCAAAAGCCATTTGTATTCTCTAAACCAAAAAAGTTAAAACCTCTCTCGGGTTCTCCATTCTCCAATCTCAAATCTAAAATTCAATCTTCAGTTTCAAGCTCAAAATATACATAATAATAAATCAATATGGAATTAAAGAAAAAGTTTTCATCACTCAAGTCTTTAAGCCATCAAGGTATCTGTTTTAATTTTTGTTATGACCCTTAATTAATTTATTATGTGAGTTGTTACATTGAATGATTTAGCTTATTTAAGAATCAATTGTCTTTGAAAGATTGAATGATTTAGCTTATTGTCCCTAATTTTGCTCTTGGTTCAATCCTTTGTTTCACATCACTTTGCCCCTTTTTAGAATGATTTAGCTTATTGTCCTTTTTTGAATGACTTAGCTTATTGCCTTTTTTTTATGTTTTGCTCTTGTGAATTGAGTAACTGGAGTTGAATGTTTATAACAAATTAACAATCATGGGAAAGCTTATTGCCCTTTTTTGAATGTTCCGCTCTTGTCCCTTTTTTGTATGTTTTGCTATTGTGAAGTCTTAAATGTATGATTTGCTTTCGGGAGCTATCATGAGAAAGCTAATAACAATCGATTTGTATTTCAAAAGAAGAGTAGCGATACAATAGAAAATGCAACTCAAGAGAATAAGCGATCCGCGGTACATATACATTATGATTTTCATCTCAAATTTACGTTGATTTCGGCCCCCCCACGAAAACTGCTCAAGTTCCGTCCCTGCCTACATTCGGTGGTATCAATAAGATCAGACTCTTCTTAGTGCAATCCTTGGTAGTTGTTTGTAAATGATTCAACCCCTCATCTCATCTGCTGAAACTTCTGCAGAAGCTTGGGAACAGCTATCCTCCAGCTACGCAAACTCTTCACGGTCCAAAATTATCTATCTCAAGGCAAAACTAGCAAAGAGTCCAAAAGAGAACAAATCGGTTGCTAATTTTCTCAATGAAATGCGATCAATTGCTGATGAACTCGCACTCACTCATAGTAATGTTAGTGAAGAAGATCTCGTTGTTCATATAATAGCCCAATTAGGAGATGAGTTCAATCCGATTGTTGCTGCTATCAAAGTTCGTCATTCAGAAATTACTTACTTTGAATTATTTGAAAAGCTAACGATTTTTTAAAGGATGTTGAAAGATAAAGATTCAACTCCTCCTCCTATCATTTAAACAGTCAATATAACTCAAAAGCCACTCTACTCAATGTCACACCAATTTCAAAAGTCGTCTGAAGGCTATAACTCTAATTATCATAGATCTCGTGGTGGTTACAACGGCAACACCTATCACCCTACACAGAGTCATAATGGCAACCGCTCATATCCAGTAGATTCTTTTTGTCAATTTTGTGAAACTGCATGTCACCACATTTGTGATTGCATGAACTTTGCCAAGTTCTTAAAAGACAACAATATATGTGTTGTCAACTCCTCGTCTCTAAATGCACAACCTAGTCCAACAGCTAATGTTACTACAATGACGTCCTCAATGAAACAACTATGGTTATTTGATACTGGAGCATCACATCATGCCACGTATAATTTGTCGTCCTTGCAGACATATGCCGACTATGAAGGTCCTGATGAAATATTATTGGGTGATGGTAACAGTCTTTCTATTTCACATACTGGTCATACACATATTAATACACCTCATCGACCATTATCTTTATCAAATGTTTTATGTGTTCCTCGTTTAAGACATAATCTGATATCCATTGCAAAATTGTGTAAATCTAACCCAGCTTCAGTTAAATTTTTTTCTTCTTATTTTCTTGTCAAGTATCTTCGCACGTGGGCGACTCTGCTTCGGGTGGAGAACATTGATGATGTTTATTGGGCAAGATTTTCTAGTCTTCCATAAATGTCCTTACCATGTTATCTTTGTGTGATTGGCATCACACAAAAAAAAGTTCTTTTGTTTAGCTCTTAAGTCCAATGGCTTTAGTGCCCATCTTGTTTGTGATTTTCACTATAACTCGTGTACTATCAACAAAAGTCATAAGTTTCCTTTTTCTGTCAACTCTTTTGTTAGTAAGATACCTTTAGAACTTATTTATACAGATGCATGGGGACCAACCAAAAGATCTATTGATGGTTACGAGTATTATATCATTTTTATGGATCACTTCACTAAATACACTTGGCTATACCCGATGAAGAAAAAATCCGGATACGTATACATTATTTCCCAAATTTAAAATGTTGGTTGAGAATTTCTTTCGAACCAAAATAAAAACTATTTTCTTTGACAACCGGGGGTACAAAAAACTTATTCCCGTTTTCAATTCATGTGGGATTTCTAATTTTACATCTCCTCCACACACTCCTAAACATAATGGCACGACTGAGAGACGTCATCGACATATTGTTGAAACCGACTCTCTTTACTTCACTTTTGCGTCTCTTCTGTCTCATTATTGGTCATAAGCCTTCCAACTGTTGTCTACTTAATAAATCGTCTTCCATCTTCAGAACTATCTTTTAAATCAACATTTCAAATGTTATTCCACAAGTGTCTAAACTACAAGTCTCTTAAACCATTTGGATGTTTTTGTTATCATTGATTACGTCCTTATAGCACATCTAAAATGCAACCATTTTTTAGGTTATTCTGTTGGGATATGTACATATATCAAATAATATATGTCCGGAAAATTACGTGAGCCTACGGGGGCACACGCGTTTACACAGAGGATACGCTTATTAATGTAATTAATATTTTTATTAATTATATTAATATGTTTCACGAAATAATTAAATGGTCGAACAAGAAAAGAAGGAGGGTCCGAATGTCGTTTCTAGCAAACAAGAGGAGGTGTTTGAGTATGACTTGGAGAACAAGTCTTGAGGCTATATATACCTTAACTCATTCATTCGGTTAGATAGATGTGACGACATATACAACCCTAAAAAGAAAACTACGATTGATATATCCATTCGCATATTACTTTGCATGGAAAGGCACATCATCATTATGCATATATTATTCAGTACATACACACGTATGTAATGCATAATTGGACGGAAAAAATTTAGTTTTCTTCTTCTAGCTTTAGACGATCTGTTTTATTAGCTTAAGGGTTTCGATCGTTGGTTTAGTAATAAAACAAGAACATCGTGTTATGTTGTTTTATTCGTGAAGAACGGACTAGCATCCTAGCGTATCTCGGTGACGTGTAGTGTGTGTATACCATAGAGGTTATCTACTTTGGTAACCTGGGCGGTTTTCGCGTCGTATTATTTATTATACACATGCGTATATTCAAGACGGTGTATTCGTTAATTGCTAAAATGTACGCGTTCCTTGATCCCTTTGTTAATTACATATTCTATACGTGTTAATGTTTTCCGCTGCGTACTCGTGATTATTAATTGGTTAATTAGTTGTAAAAACCCAACAGTGGGATCACGAGCCATCGTGTAGAATTGTAATTACAAAGATGTAAAATTGGACAAATTAAGGTTCTTGGTTAATTTTATAAGCCTTTTGGGCGGTTTTTATTATAAAGATTAGATTTTTATTGTGGATAAAATTAATTTGATGAAACCCTAGGTTGTATGTAATTTTATATATTAAACTCGATAGTTTAAATTGTTAATTAATCGTTTTTTTATTGTAAATTAATTGTTAATTTGTTATCCGTGATCAACCCATGCAAGTTTATCATGGATTGATATATGATATATATATATAACCTTGTTAATTGTTAATTGGTTGAACATGCAAATTTGATGATTAGTTAATATATAGACATTAAAAGTTGAAGTTTTTTTGTTTTTCGGATTGTTAGACACACTGTTATGAAAATATTCATAAAATATTCGTCGAATGTAAAAAAAAATCAAATCTTTTATGGTCGATCCGTGAATCAGTAAGCTACAACTTTGTAGTTTACTGCTAAGGCTGGGGAAGAACCTAGCTATATCCTGACGGGGCCTGAAGTCGACTAATATTTTCTATCAACTTTTATGTGCTATGTGGTATATATTTATAAATGGCTTACGCAATCGATTAAATCGATGTATGTGGCCGGATTCATTGGATGAAAGAGCCTTATATAAATATATACATAATTATTAGATAATTAGAATCATAATTAATATTTGCATGTGTTAATTGTTAAGAATTGTTGCTTGACTTAATTGTTAAGTGGTTAAATAAATGTTATGTGTATTAGTTGATTGTTTATATTGTTTTGTTTTAAGTATTGACTTGTGAGAAAAAAAGGGTTTTTCGAAAAAGAAAATATAAACATGACTAATAAATATGAAATCAGATTTATTATGGACTATTTATAGTTCATAATGTGGTTTTCAAATAAAAGATTTAATTTTTTATCAATGATGTAATTTGCAAAAGTACTACTTAGTTGCAAGGATAAGGTTCGGGGAGACTCATCAAGACTTCGGTCTTGTAGATACCATTACCCTATAATACCTGATGTTAGGATTAATTGTAAGGTGTTTTTAGCTTATTAGGGTTAGGCTTAAGCTTATTTTGTCTTTTCATAAAAATAAAAAACTTAGTTAAACAGTTAAAAGTAGCTTTTTCATCTAGCTTTTTCTTAGCTTATTTGGTTTTCAAATTCCTTTTCAATTACTGTTTTAGATAGTGTGTAGGATAAGCTTTCTAGAAATTTAAGCTAATAGTCCATAAGGTTCTGTCTAAGCTTATAAATAAGCTCAAAGTTGCCTGTTTGGCTATTTTGAAATATGTTTTGTGCAAAAATACTTAATTGGCTTTTTCTAGCTTATGGCTATTTGTTTTGCCTAAAAAATTGTTCTGATGTGCTTATTAGATTGGTGTTAAGATAAGTTTAGCTTAATTGGTTTTGTTTTGAGCTTGTTCAAGCTTATAGGTCATGTAGGTTTTGTGCAAAAGCTCAAAATTCTTTTAAGTCTTATCTGGTATGATAATAAGCTGTTTTCCAGCTTATTTGTGAGTTTAAAAAAAGTTGATTTCACAAAAGTTGTTTATTATAAGTTGTTTAACAAGTTTGTTTTAAAAAGTGTTTGAAAAAATAAAATAAAAAGGGAAGTAGGGAAGTTAGGGGTGAGCAAGGCTCGAACCCCTGACCTCTACCCACCTCAACCTTTTAACAACTCAACACAACACTCACACACCACTGCGCCCTTAGGACTTTTACGTCCAAGGGTGCAAACAATATTACCTTAACATCTTTTTAGTCTCTATTGTTCATAAGCACTTCGAGTGCTTATTTAGATTTTCACTGGCTTATTTGTAGTGCTTTTTCTTATTTAGCAATTTTCCTGTGTTCCTTGCACCTTAAGTAATTTTTAGGATTTTTATTAGAATTTTATTTCAAACTTTTATACTTTTCGTGCATTTTATTAGATTTAAAACTTTAAAAAATCATAAAAAATAGAAAAATAATCAAAAAAATAATTTTCTTTTTCTGAAAATTTTCTTTTATCATAATTTAGGTTTAGAAATTAAATTTACGTTCGTAGGTCTTAATTTTAGTGTGCTTGCTTTCTTGTTGCGTTTTCCGTAATTCCCGTTACCATTTTCGTGTTTAATTGCTTAGTCGTTAAATTTCCTTTATATGTTTTATGCGTTTTTAGCTGTAGAAATAGATTTCGTAATCAAAATCTTTGAAACCATTCAAATCGTTGTCCAAATTAAAACGGGGTCTCAATTCATAATTCTTGGGGTATAAACGACCCGGTGAACACTTACCGGATAACGTACGATAATTTTGTGTGAATTTTCACATTACCTTTGTCCTCAAGGGTAGTTGTGGAAATTCATTACTTTTTATTATACGTATACTATTTGAACGTACCAGTTGGAAAATAAATAGATCACTATTTGTTTTCACTGGTTATGTAACACTTATAATGTTGACAAATCCAGTGGGAGCATCGTGATTTATTTCTGAACAAGACATTAATGTAATGTTGTCTAGTTCAGTGGGAGCTACAAGGTTTATTGTCTTGGTAGTAACCCAAATTATTTCTTGCTTAGCTTGAGATAATGTATCATTTTCCAACTATAGACCTTCATAGTTTTAAGGATAGTCGTTTCTTATTAAACAAAATGGTTCTATATCTTCTTGTAACGCTAATATTCTTGACATTATCATATTGTCCATATAAACAAACGAATGTCGTGTTGTTTGACTACATGTTTGATGTTGTGCCATGCACAAGTGGGAGAAATCTTTATTGTGTGCAAGGTACAACACATGGCAATAACAATATGATTAAATGTTTCTCTTGACCGTAAGGTAAGAAACTAATATTCTACTAGGACTTATTGCCCTGTTTAGAACTTATGTCAAGATATGAAATAAAGACTACTTCAAGTAAAATGTTTATGTGTTTTTGGAATGTCCAAAATAATGAAGTAATCTTGATTTAAAGACTACTTCAAGTAAAAGGTTTATGTGCTCTTGGAATGTCCCAAATAATAAAGTAATCTTGATTAACTTGGAATTACTATTGAAGTCAAGAGTTGATGTTCAGAGTTACTTTAGTTAAATATGTTTATGTTTAATGTAAATTAATAAACATGAAGTCCTTTAAATGTTGAAAGACTTATAACATAAAGTAAGTTATATCTTCTGGCTATGACATGAACAAAAGTCCTTGAATTGTTCAAAGGCAAAATAATGTATAGTTAACATGGATAGAGTTCTTGAACTAGTTAAAGCCGTATACATTATTGCATGCAAATAGGTTTTTAAATACTATATATTCAATTTGGTTTGACACAATTGATAAGTATGTGACCTAAAGAGTATTAAGTTATTTAAAAGATTGTGATAAAGTCTCACAATAAAATTACTCATAGAATACCACATATTCATGGTATGTCTAGAGTGTTGAATCAAATTCTTTGGAATTATTTGATTTTGATAACTTAAATATTTTACCTCCAAATCTGTCAAGGTTTGAAATTGAGTATGTCTTGTATATACTCAAAATAACTCCAACCTAGAAGGTTGATAAGACACCATCATGATTATGGAATATGATGACTCCCTTTAAGTCTTAAAATTGAAGTTCTGAATTTGTTAAAAGTCTTATGAAGAATGACATTAACAAACTAAACTCAGAAACTGTCAATGTATCTTGTAATGTCCCTCTACATGCTTAGTAATTATAGAAGAGTCTTTAATTACAAAAAGCAAGTGGGAGCATTTTTAGATCTGAAAGAGATAAAAATACAAAATACATAACCTTCTAAACACACTAGTGAATATCATATCGAGGCTTTAAATGTTAAACCTTATAATGATATAATTTTCGTTCATAGATCCGCAAGGATACCTCAAATACTTGATTGATAAATGTTATATCAATATTGAGGAATATGAGTCACAGGATCATAGTGAACCTGTTAAAGATGCATTATTGAATTTTGAATTTGGTATCATGGTGAAACCATTAAGATGCATTGTTGAATTTTGAATTTGATAAATGACTCAAACTATGAATGTTAAGATGTTGTCCACAAAAATAATCATTTTTGGAACTTGATTGATCTTTAACTAAACGGTTAGACTGTAAAGTTAAAATGAGTTTCTTCAAAGAAAAGGAAAACCCAAGTGGTTTGGTTTTTGGTTTTAAACTCATAAGGACAATGTTGTACACATATTTAATGCATACATTATGATAGGATTTTTAATCATACGCAAGCAATTGTTTTTTGATTAAACATTCTATCGGTAATTGCTAAAAGGTACGTATTATTTATTATACACACGCGTATATTCAAGACGGTGTATTCGTTAATTGCTAAAAGGTACGCGTTCCTTGATCCCTTTGTTAATTACATATTCTATACGTGTTAATGTTTTCCGCTGCGTACTCGTGATTATTAATTGGTTAATTAGTTGTAAAAATCCAACATATAGCACGTTTCGGTTCGATTTAAGTTTTTTCGTTTTTTCTGCTCACCCTACAACTGTGTGCTTGTCCACTGATGCAACGGTGATTAAGGGCCGGATGACCCAGCCCAGCCCATGTCTTAAAACCAACCAAGAGACGAAGAGAACATTAAAAGCCGATTTTAATAGCAAAATAGTCTTGCAACTATGGAGGACCAAAAACTGAAGAAAAAATAATGAACAAAGGATGGTCGTAGATTTATTTTAGATTAGAATTAAATTAGGATTTATCTCAAGTCTACTTATATTTAGGTTTATCTTATGAGGAGAGTTATATTGGATACCAAAATCACCATCTAAAAAGAAATCTATGGTTGAGATTAAAAAGATTTTATTATTTCATCTATTTTTTAAAATTTAAATATCTTTTAAACCGTTAATCATTAAGCGAAAAAAATATACCATCACGACGAGCATTTAATTATCTTTTCATAGATATCCACTTTGATATACTTTCGACAAAATTTTTGTTTTCGTTTTTTTTTTGTTTTTCCACGTTTTTTTCGTTGTTGAAACTTGCATGAAAATATCACATATGATTAAACACTAATTTGAATATTCGTATAAAATCATATATGATATAACATTAACATCGAATTACATGTGATTGCATTAAACTTAAATATCGTATATGATTTAACACTAATATCATATATGTTTTTATAATATGTAATTTATCAGTAATATCATATATGATTTTAAATATCATATATGATTTAACACTAATATCATATATGATTTCTTATGCAAGTTTCAAATACGAAAAAACGAAAAAAACAACATAAAAAACGTGAAAAAAGGGAAAAAAATTTCGTAGAAAGTATTTCAAAGTGGGTATCGTTAGAAAGATAATTTAATGCTCGTCGTGATGGTATATTTTTTTCGCTTAACGATTAACGGTTTGGGAGATATTAATATTTGAAAAAAGGATGAAAATGGTTTTTGGGTTTAATCTTATCCATTAGATATGGGGATGGAGGGTGGGGATTAGTCCCTTGTATCCACATTAACTTTGGTATCCAAATGAACTTAAATCTATCTTTATTTAGGATTATGATTCAATTAAGAAATTTTATTTGAATCGTTTTAGGATTCTCAGGTCTATTAGACCACATCCATGCACATTGTAATGTAGATTTTCAGATTATTCAATTAAGTTTACATGTTTCACGTTTTATCTTCTTTTCATTTGTGTTTGAGAAGTCAAGAAACTACCGGGTAACATGCGTTTGCAGATTTCTATTCTCAACGTTTGTTGTGAACCTGAACCTTCTGTTGTCCTACTTAAGGTGGTAATCAAAGCCACTTGCAGTTTGGGTCTCTCCCAAATTAATATCAGGTCACCACTTCAAATCTCTATCCTTTATCAATTCGGTTTTTCCATAATTATTCTTTATATTGTTATTTTCTTTTAGTTGTATTATTCGATTAAAAAAGTAAAAAAAATATGTTCATTGCACTGTTCACGAAAAAAAGTGTTAATGGCTAATACAAGTGCACTTTTGCAAACCCTACAAACAATTCAACAACAATTGAAACAACAATCACAACAAGTCGAACAAAATATCAAAATCATACTATCAACATAAAAGTTTCAAGAAATCAAGAAAGCACAAAATCTACAAAGTCAAAGACCATCCTCAATGTTCGAATGCATATGGTTATATCAGGGGAGATTGTTAGACAAAGATTGAATGTCAACCCCACAAGAGGAGGAGTACTAGCTTTCAAGATGATGCAAAGTATGAGTATGTTGGTCCAAAGCACAAGGAGATTAAAGGATGCACACAAATGCAGAAAACGTTAGTCAACATGTATAGATAATGTCGGTCACCATCAACGTCAAGATTAAAGTACCGGTCACTTCTATCAAGTGCACCCATAGCAAGGAAATATTTAAAGATCTCGGAACACAAATTCAAAAGACAAAGGCTCAAGATCAGATCATGAAGCATGAAGGAACCATTCTACTAAAACAAAGTTCAAGACCAAGATACAAGACCCCCAAGAAAAGCACAATTTAATGTAATTTGAATGATCGTCCATTTGGAGGAGATTGTTAGCCACATAAAGTAACAGTCATTATAGTTAGTGTTGATCTTTACGTTATAGGAACTTCGTAAAGAATGTAATAGGCTAGTTGGGATCTCGGGCTCGGGATTTAATCTAATATTGCATACGTTATTGGCCAAAAGTCCAACCAAAGTCGAACTCGGCCTATCCCTCTAGACCCTAGGCGTTACAAATGCTCTAGGATTATAAATACCCATATCCTCATGTGAAAAAAGGGTGTTGGTTCATTTTATCTTGCTAAGTAATCCAACCATCATTTCTCTTTCTACTTTCTCACTCTTACCATCTCGCCATCTTTCTCTCTCTGTATTTCTTCATTGTTGTTGATTCATGTTTGTAAAATGAGTTAGATTTAGGTCCCAACACAATGTATTAGAACATTTTATAAAATGAAACAAATTTATACTAGGGGTGTTCATCGGTTCGGTTATCGGGTTATTTGCTTTATTCGATTCGTTTAGTCCCGTTAAAAAATGTCTAGTTAAAACTGAATTCAAATTGAATTGAACCAAACCGAGAACCCAATTTGAATTTGGTTCGGTTTTTGGGCTGACCCGAATAA
>BQNB010052649.1:0-40387 GCA_026074375.1 Tanacetum coccineum
ATACATATGTGTTAGAAAGATTGGATACTTTAGCTGGAAATCCTGTCAAGGAGATTCATATTAAATTGAATCTACTGATCACAGGTCGATCCTCACGGATTCGAAGGTTACTCTAACTAAACACGGGCGAATGACAAAACTATATTCGTCCCCCCTCTTTATTGCTAACTGTTTTAATGCATGATATTTAAAGATGGAGGTGAAGTTACCTAATTCCAGTTGTCTCAAAGATTCATAACCACATGCTCATACCCGACCGACAAATATAAAGATATCATGAAAGCTCAAGTACATGTTTCAAGACTTCCGCTACTTTGATACCGAACGTCCTACTTGAAGCGACGAAGTGTTAAAGTTAAAGAACCTCAAAAAAGATGCATGATATGTGTTTAATCACATATCATTTTTCCTTAGTAAAATAAGCTTAAAATATCAAAAATACATGTAAAATACATTGTATATGTGTGTTTTGTCAAAAATGCATTGTGCAGGTAACGCCATAACAGATATGTCAAAAATGGACAAAAACGAAGCAAAACGGATAAAACCGAGCACGAGAAAGGAAAGAGCGTGAGAAATCAAAGCCGAAGGCATAGACATCCTTAATGGGCCAACCCGTTCCCATTTTAATGGGCCAGGTCAGCCCATTAACATGCTATCTATAAAACCTTAAGCCTTTTATAAGTTTAAAATCCAAAACCGTTTAAACCCTTTAACCCATTTCCTTGGCCCAAATATCAAATCCAAGCCCGACACCACTTTTCTTATAACCTGACCCAAGTCAATCTTATAACACACACCCTGTCAAAATCACTATTCACTATCTCTTTCACCCCTTTCCCTCCTAAACTCACCCACAACGCAACCAAGGTAAAACCCAATCTCACCCACACGCTCCTAACCTTCTAGAAAGAACCTGACACCCTCTGACACCTACTAAGCCACACTGGCAATCCCAAGTGATGTGATTGGTTGATGGGACGTGTACTAGATCCAAGGGCTCTAAATGAATGCGTGGGTATTAGTCAAGATCTAAGGGCTTGGAATGAAGCTCATGAGACGCTCCTGAGGTCCTGGATCTTTCTCCTCTCATCTATAAAAGGAGGCTCAATCACACAGTGCAAGATATCTAGTGTAGGTTAGCTTAGGAGTAGTGTAGTTTAGCTTATTTACAGCTTATTTGTCATTTACTTTAATGCAATTTCCTTTTAAACCTTGTACTCAGTTTATGATTAATAAAATTTAAGTTTTCATTTAAATTCTGTTTTGATTATGTTTTTACCTTAATGCATCTTAAGCTTAATCATGTTCTAAAGTTTCATAAAGCTCTCATTTCTTTATTAAGTCCTTATCTAGTTAAGCTAAATCATAGCTTATGCTAGATAAGTTGTTTTCATTCTAAATTCACTCAAATTACCTTTGCTTATTGTGGATTGCCTAGTATGGATGATAAGCCAAACATGGATGGGCTTATTGGACTTTTACCAGCTTGTTTTTAACAAGCTGGAGCTTGTAGAATAGCTCTAAGAGCATAATTAGTCCTTGTTTAAGCAAAGGACAATGGTATGTTCACTTTTATTTTTTTAGCTTAATTTTCTATTCAGCTTATTAATCTGCTTATTTTTGCTTAATTTTTTGCTTAATCTGTCTTATTATTTCTTATTTGATTTAGTTTAAAGCTTTTAATAATCTATTTTTAGCTTTTATATTGTTTTGATTAAAACTGTCTTAGAAAATCCAAAAATAGCTTTTTAGTTTAGTCTATTGCTTAATGCTTATTCTCTTAAGTTTTTAGCTTAATTGTCTTTAGTTGTGATAGTGCTTAATCTGTTATAGCAATTTGAAGCTTAATAAGGTTTATCTTAGCTTAAAATGCGGTTTTCAAAAGTTTATAGGGGTGTTTGGCATAAGCAGTCTTAACTTAAGTTAAGACTGCTAGGTTCATTGTTAGGATTAAGTCAGTTTTCATAAGCTCAAAATTAGTCTTAAATATAGTTTTCATAAGGGTTGATTAAGTTTTGTTAAGTTTTTGAGTGTGTTTTATCAAATCCTAAAGTATGCTAGTTCATAAACTATAATGTATGCAATGTGTCTTATTGAGAGTTTTTATTATTAGCTTATGTTTAGTTTAATTTTGCTTATTGAGTTATGGTTTTAATCTGTTTTAAGTTTTCTTAATTTAGTTTTGCTTATTGAGTCTTTAAAAATAAGTTCAAATCTGTATCAAATTCCAAAAAGCCAAAAACAAAAGTTGTGTAGCTGTCATTTTCACTTTGCTTTTCTAGCTTATTTCTTTGGCTTATTTGATTATGCTCAGCTTATTTATGTCCTTTGGGTATATGTAAAACCCCGTATTTAAGGTCACTACTAACTTTCAACTTATATTTAATTTTCTAAATTTCTAAAATGTTACTTTTCACTATTTGGTCGTTTTATATATAAAAATCGTCAATTTTAAATCATAGCGCTTTTACTTAAAATTGACGATTTTTATATATAAAATGACGAAATAGTGAAAAGTAACATTTTAGAAATTTAGAAAATTAAATATAAGTTGAAAATTAGTAGTGACCTTAAATACGAGGTTTTACATCTTTCCCTCCTTTTAGGAGCGACGTCCTAGCGCTCATCTCTTCTTACTTGTCGTATTCTTACTCGAGAATAGATGCGGACATTTGCTCATGAAGCAATCTTCTCCTTCCCATGTGAACTTCGGACCTCGCCGCGAGTTCCATTGAACCTTGACTATGGGAATACGGCTTGGTTTACGTTGCTTCGCCTCACGGTTTATTATTTCTATCGGTTCTTCAGAAGATGATGGAATTTCTAATCCACCAATTTACTTACTTACGCTCAGACGTTTATTTCCAACAAAAATTCAACTCCTAAGTTCAGCCTATATCAAACGACTCTTTACGTTCATTTTGTTGATCGATTAACTCCTTACACTCATTTCTTTTGAGCGTTGCTATGCTCTGATACCAATCTTTAACACCCCCAAATTTACACGCAACGGAACCAACATTGGGTGTTAAATCATAGCTCAATTACGCATAAATTACCAAGAACGACTCAAAAGAGACATTATAAAACCTAGTTCCATTTATAGATATTCAGAGTGCAAAAGGTGTCCAACAGGATCATAACCAAAACCAACATATATGTTTTAAAACCGTAACTATGTTTTAAATGAATTAGTGAGGAATGGAACTTAAAAAAACAATTTAACAAAATAAAATAGCGCAAGCTCTTCCTCGTGTGCTCCAAGTCTTCAACCTTAATTACCTGAGATAAAAGATGCTAAAAAGTCAACGAAACGTTGAGTAAATCCATAGAGTTTATATGAATATAAAAGATTTGAACACAAGTCTTATAATCATCGAGTAACTTGTTGTACACCAAGTTATTAGCTACTTATGCAATGAGCTCGTGACACCGACACATTTAGACCGCACATGGTGCATAAGAATAATAATAATAATCAACATTTGCCCCGTTAGTTCGGTACATTGCCACGTACTTACTCAAATCTCAATACAAATATGTTCATACATTGGGTGTTCCACAATGGATGCATCCCCAAACACCGAACCGGGTTGTCAAGCCCATAGATCTATTAATTGTATTAGCGTCTGCCCATCATAAGTAATTAACGGTTCACGATTGGGGTCTTTTGGCAATAGGTACTCATGCATTTAATCAATTTATCGGGTCCAGCATACCGAAAAACTACTTGTGTTCGTTTTATAAAACTAGCATGTATCTCCCTCGCGGGGTTTAACAAAACATTTAAATTTGTAAAGGCGAGGCTATGAACTCACCGGATAGAAGAATCAATGAGAAACTAAGTATGAGAAGATGACTCCAAAGATAGTCAAGACCTAAAAAAGCAAGTCGCGACTTAGAATGATATATGATATCATTATAATAGAATAGTTATACAATACTAGTTAATAAAATCCGAAACAAGAACATTATTGCACCAAGACTAAACCAAAGTGTTTTTATAAAGTCTAATGATGTCTAACCTGTGGTCATATCAAAATAAACATCTACTAAGTCTCGCCCCTTAATTCCTATCTCAATCATACATGGTCATACTTTTCATTTTTCCAAACCTAGACGTAAAAGCCAATTTTCTGATTTTAGTCATTTTCAAGGAAGCATAAATCCTAAACCATAAAAGATATAGCCATGAGGCTTTCACCCCTGGAAAGGCCTTGAAGTCTACTTTCTAAAACATCAAGCCTCATATCCCAATTGTTTACCAATATTTATAAAAGGTCAAATTACTATCGCTAACTCAAAACAAAAAACTCCCTTTTACAGAATTTAGTCACAATCATAGGACCATACCTCTTATTACATAAAAGATATGAAGGTGAGGTTTTCACCCCTGGAAAACCACATGAATCTAGTTTTCAAAACATTAAGCCAATCATTCAACTCATTTACCAATCAACGGGAATTAAACTTTTACTAACTGAAGGTCAAACCAGATTATTAACTGAATTTCTTAGTTTTGCCGTTTTAGTCATAAATCCTAAACTAATTTGACCTTTTGCCTTGGTCAAGGGCATTCGGTCAGGATCTGTATTCGGGTTGCTATATAAGTATATGCTAAACCGCGAACCAGGTGTTATCCCTGTTGTTATTCCTGTTATTACCGTTGTTACTACCATGCGAACTTTCCTATTTTCTTTTGTTGCTCTCGGAAACTCTTTCAGCCTTGGCTTGGATTTTCTGTTCCTTTAGGGCATGTGCCATACGTACAGCCTCGTTGAGCACAGCAGGCCTAGACGAGGTTGTTTCACCCTTAATAATCTCAGGCAACCCTTTGATGTACAACTCGACTTTCATCTTTTCGTTCAGAACCGCGTCAGGACATAATAGAGCCAATTCATTGAACCTCTGTGTATACGCCGCTGTATTCATATCCCTTAGCTTTAAATTTCTCAATTCATCCTCTAACCGTTGAACTTCCTCGATTGGGCAAAACTCGTCGATCGTTAGCTTTTTCATTTCAGCCTACGGCATCCCATTTGCCACCTCAATTCTTAAAGTGGCGACCTAAGTTTTCCACCAGATGAGAGCTCGGCCATTAAGTGTAGCAGCGGCAAACTTCACTTTCTTTCCTTCGGCACATTCACTTATCCCGAATGTACTCTCCATCTTTTCAAACCAATGAATAAGCCCAATAGCACATTCATTTCAGCCTACGGCATCCCATTTGCCACCTCAATTCTTAAAGTGGCGACCTAAGTTTTCCACCAGATGAGAGCTCGGCCATTAAGTGTAGCAGCGGCAAACTTCACTTTCTTTCCTTTGGCACATTCACTTATCCCGAATGTACTCTCCATCTTTTCAAACCAATGAATAAGCCCAACAGCACCTTCGGTCCCGTGAAACGGCGTGGGACCACATTTGTTAAATCCAGGAAATGTACACTCTCGAGCCACTGGCGCAGCCACTGGGCCTTTAGCAGGACCTCTTGTTGCCTCTAATCTCACTCTTTCCCGTTTGGCTCTAATAGCCTCTTCAACTCCTTCTCGTACTAATTGGTTGACGGCTTCGAGGGTCAAAGGAACTTCAAGGCTAGTTTGAGTTGGATTGTTTTGAGATCTTCTCTTTGAAGGCATGGTCTGTCATGATACAAAGAAAATCATGGTGAGTACTCATACAATTATATGGTTATAATGTGTACAAACAGTCTTATCACAACATGAATTTAATAATCAACATCATACAAATAAAAGGAAACACAACACAAGTAAAGATCAAAAGTAGTCATTTGCCATTCATCAAAAGAGTTAGTACATGTTTGCATTGTTACCAAAAATATGACTCACGTCATTACAAGCATGGATACCAAGTCTACTAACCAACATGCTAGTTTAGTGATTACTACAACAAAATAAGAGTACTACAGATGAAACTTAACAAATATGGGTCACGTGCAGATCCACGGGACTCTTAGGGTTGTGAGTCTTTGGCCGCATCAGCATCATCATCTTCATCCTCTTGGGCAGCCATAGCAGCATCTCTAATCATTACATACGGATCATCCGCACGCGGTACAGAAGCAGAGGGAATAGGAGGCTCCTCTTGAAATTGTAATCCCTCGGGTATATGTAGCCTAACCTGAGCCTCCCATTGGCTCAAACACTTACCCCGACTACACCGTAACATAAGTTCCTCGACTTGCTTACTTAAACCCTCTATCAACCTCATCATATCAGAATAGTTAGTTAAAGCCTTGATTTCCTGACTGTTCATGCTAAGATCATTTTCTTTGAACTTGTTTCTTATCTTGAACTCGGTGGTGTACCTCTCAAACATTTGTTTTTCTAGTTTAGTTGTCCTACTATGAATAGCCCTCAAATCACTAGGCCTAGGACCGGGTGGGAACACCTGAGAATTATCATCAAGAAGAGTTCGTGTAGAAGAACTTTCTCCCACATGAAAATTTTAACCAAACTGAAACACTGGTGGCGGTGGCTCATCTGGGTCACTAACCTCTGAATTATTCTCTTCATCATCAACCTCCATTTCCTCTTCCTCATTGTCACCTTCTTCTGGATCCTCTTCATCATCTTCTTCTTCTTCTGGATCCTCTTCTGGATCCTCTTCCAACCAACCATTATTATTATTTGGGATTTGCCCACTGACCTATGGTTGACCAAACCTGACAGGAGCAGCAGGGGCTTGACTCGGAATGGGTTCTTCTTTAGGAATGTTCTGATCGTTGTTTTGAGGAGGTAAGTTTTCCATGATAATCTGTCATCACGGAAATAAATACGTATAAGGTCACAACATATATAAAGATTTATGCAATATACGGATGAATACAAAATGCATTCATTAAATATGATGAGTTAATATTAACTTATTTAAACATGTGGATAATTTAATAATGGTTTATTTAAATATATAAATCAATATGAACACTTGATATAAATTTTAATTATCGAAATATATATCTTGATATAATTTATAGTATTTATTTAATTAAATACTAAACAATAATGTATTCACTATGAAGGAATACTTAAAAGAAAATGGTAATCATTTAGAATGACTTGAGCGGAAACCACGAGGAGTATTTTGCACGCGAAAATTTGAATAATAAAGTTATAGTTTAGGTTTTTTAAAAATGACCTAGTTCTCTATAACTTATGGCTCTTGATACCAATCTTTAACACCCCCAAATTTAATACGCAGCGGAACCATCAATTGGGTGTTAAATAACGGCACAATTACACAAGAACGACTCGAAAAGAGACGTTATCAAACATGTTCCATTCCACAAGTAAGATCATAGTGTAAACATTGTCCCACAAATCTTAACCAAATCAACATACAAGTTTTAGAAACCACCAACATAATTTAAATGTAGTTTGAGGAACGGAACTTAAAAACAGTTTAACAAAATAAATTCGCGCAAGCTCCTCCTCATGCCGCTCCAAGTCTTCAACCCTAGTTACCTGAGATAAAACATGCTTAAAAGTCAACAAAATTGTTGAGTGAATTCATAGAGTTTATATGATTAAATGTTAGAACACAAGCATAATTCAACGAGAGACTTGTTGATCGGACAAGCCATATATTAAATTCTATCTCATTGAGCTCATGACACCGAACCTTGACAATAAAATATATCTTTCATGATATATTAGCCCCATGACTAGGTATTATTGCCTTATACCTAAATTCTTAATACAAATTGTCCGTTGAATGGGTGTTCTCTTAAGGATACATACCCCCGGACAGGGCTTTCAATACCAATAGATGTATTTACTTGTACAAGTGTTCACCCATCATAGGCAATTAACGCTTCATAAAATTAGGGTCTTTTGGCAATAGCTACTCAATGAAATCAATATGTAATCGGGTCCAGCATACTAAAAACAACTTGTGTTCATATTTTCAAAGCAAGCATGTATCTCCCTCGCGGGGTTTAATAAAACATTTAAAGTTAGAAAGGCGAGGCTATGAACTCACTGTACGTAGATAGTCAAACGAGAAACCAGGTATGCGAAGATGACTCCAAAGATTAGTCATGACCTATAAAGCAAGTCGCGACTTAGAATGATACATAATATCATTATAATAGAATAGTTATATAAGACTAGTTAATAAAATCCGAAACAAGAAAAATATTACACCACAACTAAACCAAAGTGTTTTTATAAAGTCTCATGTTGTCTACCCTTTTATCATATCAAAATAAACATCTACTAAGTCTCGCCCCTTAATTCCGATCTCAATCTTACATGGTTATACCTTTCATTTATCCAATCCTAGACGTAAAAGCCAATTTTCTGATTTTAGCCATTTTATAAATTTACCATAAAAGATATAGCCATGAGGATTTCACCCCTAGAAAGGCCTTGAAGTCTACTTTCCAGAACATCAAGCCTCATATTCCAATTGTTTACCAATTTTTAGAAAAGGACAAATTACTATCGCTAACTCAAAACAGAAAACTTCCTTTTGCAGAAATTAGCCATGATCATAGGACAATATCTCTCATTTCATAAAAGATATGAAGGTGAGGTTTTCACCTCTGGAAAATCACATGAATCTAGTTTTCAAAACATTAAGCCAATCATTCAACTCCTTTACCAATCAACGGGAATTAAACTTTTACTAACTGAAGGTCAAACCAGATTATTAACTGAATTTCTTAGTTTTGCCGTTTTAGTCATAAATCCTAAACTAAAATAGCAATGAGGTTGGTTCCAATTGGAGGAGTTAGCTCATGATGTCTAGCATCCAACCAATCTTTAAAACCTTGACCTACTGTACAAAATTCTGGAGAAAAACATGTTTCCCAACAGCAACTCCAGAATTGACCTCTTAACGTAAAATGACCATAACTTTCTCATACGGAATCGATACGGGAGTATCCAATTCGCACATTGAAGCTTAAGGCTCCCTATATCCAAATATGCTATTTTCTCAGCAGCTATAGACCAAAATTTTAGAGAACAAGCTCTGTTTACCTGCTGTCCCAAAACAGTCTGAAAAATCCTATTCTAAATCGATCCATAACACATCTAAATCCTCAATTGAGCCATCACAAGGCCAAAATACTTTAATGCAATCTATCCTATAACCATTAAACCTCACATACACTAACTTCTCCAGATCAATTCAAAAAAAATACATGCATGATCATAATCATAAAAATCAAGAACATGCATTCTTCAAAAAAAAATTAACAAGTTAGGGTTTTAAGAAGAAATTTACCACACAAAAGGAGAGAAGAGAATGATCAATCACAACACCTAAGTGGTGTTTGTGGGCTGCCGAAAATCCAACACCAAAACCAAACACTCTTGATTGATTTTCTTGCTTCAATCTCTATCACATTCACTCCTAATTCATTCCTTGATATCACTAAAGCCCTCAATCAAATAAAAACCCTAGAATTTGATGATCTTCAAAAATTACTACTTCTCAAACACATGCATGATTGAGTTTTATAGATGAGGGATAATTAGGGTTTATTATTGAAGTGATTTAGGGTTGATTGGAGGAGATTTGGTGGAGTTTTGAGAATGATGGAGTGGTTTTGGGGGCTGTTTGTGTCGAACCAGAGAGAAGAGCAGAAAGAAGTTATAGTTTTCTTGTTTTTGAAGCTGTGTGTGTGTCGTTTGGAGATATAAGGGGGAGTAGTGGATTTGAAGTTGGGCCTTATTCTTGGATTGGTAGTTTAATGGATCAAGTTAATAAAAAAATTGTATATATAAGGGGTGTGTGCTTGGGTCTGCCGACGCACAACAAGGGGGAAAGAAAGTGGGCTTTGGCCCATTTGTGCCTAACTAGCAATACCTATAATTCTCGGGCCTAATAACCTTACCTAGTCTGACACTTTTTCCTAAATCGTGTTTTTCATCTAGGTGCAATATAAAATACGAGGAAAACGTAAATTACAAAAATATAAATAATTTAGCACTCAAGGCCCGTATACGGAGTCATTGGTTTCTCGATTGATAAAAACGGATAATTTAAATTGTAAGATTCGCGAGGGTTTTAAAATTAACGATTTTAATAAAAATCGATTAAGAAAATGAAATGAATGATTAAAAATTTAAGATTTAATCATAAATTTAAATTAAGTAGTGACCTTAATTATAGGGTTTTACATCCTCCCCTCCTTACGGGAGCGTCGTCCCGGTGCTCGATTTATCGTACTCGTATTTTTCTTGTTTGAGAATAATTGAGAATATTTGTTTCTATAGAAGTCTTCTCGTTCCCACGTAAACTTCGGACCTCGCCACGAGTTCCAACGAACTTTAACGATGGGAATACAGCTTTGCTCGAGTCATTTTACCTCACGATCCATAATTTCAATCGGTTCTTCTATAAAGTGCAACTTGTCGCCGAGTTGAATTTCTTCAAGCGGGATAATCAAATTCTCATCCTCCAAACACCTTTTGAGATTAGAGACATGCAACGTACTATGAATCCCATGGATTTTCTCAGGTAACTCTAACTTGTAAGCCACAGGACCAATCCTCTCGATTATCTTGAACGGCCCAATGTACCGTGGACTTAACTTTCCTCTTTTACCAAAATGGATCACGCCCTTCCAAGGCGACACCTTTAACATGACCATGTCCCCTATACTAAACTCCATCGGTTTTCGCCTTACATCCGCATAACTCTTCTAATGACTACGAGCGGTCAATTAGCGGTTTTTGATTTATATAATCTTTTCCGTCGTTTCTTGAACTAGCTCCGGCCCCGTGAGTTGGCTATCTCCAACTTCACTCCAACAAATAGCAGATTTACACTTCCGTCCGTAGAGTGCTTCGAAAGGCACGGCTTTAATACTTGCATGATACCTGTTATTATAAGAAAACTCAACTAGGGGTAAATGTCGATCCCAATTCTTACCAAAATCAATCACACATGCCCGCAACATGTCTTCCAAGGTCTGAATTGTTCTCTCACTCTGCCCAACTATTTCTGGGTGGTAGGCAATGCTCATATTCACTTCGGTTCCTAAGGCGTTCTGAAGTGATCTCTAGAATCCTAAGGCAAATCGACTATCTCTGTCAGATATGATTGATACGGGTACCCCGTGTCTACAAACAATCTCCTTCAAATACTGTTGTGTTAATTTCTCCATACTATCGGTCTTCTTCTTCGACAGGAAATGAGCCGACTTAGTTAACCAATCGACAATAACCCATATCGTGTCATAACCACTTAGGGTTCTCGGGAGTCCAGAAACAAAATCCATAGTTATCTTCTCCTATTTCCATTCAGGGATTTTAGGTTGTTGGAGTAAACCTGACGGTTTCTGATGCTCAGCCTTCACCTTGGCGCAAGTCAGGCATTTACTAACATAGGTGGCAATATCAGCCTTCATGTTCGGCCACCAATAAAGCTTCTTCAAGTCTTGGTACATCTTATCGGAACCAGGATGAATCGAATACTTCGACTTATACGACTCGTGCATAATCAGATCTCGCAATCCACCAAACAACGGTAACCATATTCGTTTATCAAAGTATCAAATTCTGTCAGAGCGAATTTCAAATATCGGCTTCAACAATCTTCCCAGATTTTCTGCCTTCACATTGTCTTCCTTCATTGCTTCAGTCTGAGCCTTAAGTATCCTTTCGAACAAGTCAGGATAAACTGTCATAACTAGAGCTCGAACCCTTATCGGTTTTTCCCTCTCCTTTCGACTAAGAGCATCCGCCACAACATTACCTTTACCGGGATGATAGCGGATTTCACAATCATAATCACTTAGCAATTCAATCCATCGGCGTTGCCTCATATTGAGTTCCTTCTGGTCCAAAATGTGTTGAAGAATTTTGTGGTCTGTGTACACAACACATTTCGTTCCATACAGGTAATGTCTCCATAGTCGTAGGGCAAAAACCACGACGCCCAACTCTAAATCATGAGTCATATAGTTCTCTTCATGCTTCTTCAATTGGCATGAGGCATAATCAATCACTTTCTCTCGTTGCATCAACACCGCTCCATAACCTTTAACGGATGCATCGCAATATACGATAAAGTCCTCCGATCCTTCGGGTAATGCTAATATTGGCGCACTACATAATTTCTGCTTCAATATCTGAAAAGCTTCTTCTTCATCTTCACCCCATTCATACTTCTTGTTCTTCTGGGTTAGTTTAGTAAGAGGTTTGGCAATCAAAGAAAACTCCTCGATGAATCTTCTATAATATCCAGCTAAACCCAGAAATTGTCTCACTTCTGTTGGTGTTGAAGGTGTAGTCCAATTCTTGATGGCTTCAATTTTGGAGGGATCAACGTGAACTCCTTCACTATTGATCACGTGACCGAGAAATTGTACTGAATCGAGCCAGAAATCACACTTTAAGAATTTGGCATACAGCTTCTCTTTCTTGAGCAACCCCAAAATAATCTTTAAATGTTCTTCATGTTCTTCTTTGCTCTTGGAATAGATAAGTATATCATCGATGAACACAATCACAAATTTGTCGAGGTACGGCTTGCACACTCGATTCATTAAGTCCATAAATACCGCAGGGGCATTGGTTAATCCGAACGGCATTACTTGGAACTCAAAATGACCATACCGGGTCCGGAAGGCTGTGATTGGTATATCCTCCTCTCGAATACGGAGTTGATGATAACCCGACCGCAAATCAATCTTTGAGTACACGCTCGAACCTTGCAGTTGATCAAATAAATCGTCAATCCTCGGAAGCGGATATCGGTTTTTGACTGTCAACTTGTTTAGTTCGCGGTAATCAATACACATACGAAAGGATCCGTCTTTCTTCTTAACAAACAACACCGGAGCTCCCCAAGGCGATGAGCTCGGTCGAATGAATCCTTTCTCCGACAACTCCTTCAATTGATCCGACAATTCTTTCAATTCAGACGGCGCTAAACGATAAGGAGCGCGTGCGACAGGTGCGGCTCCAGGCACAAGTTCAATTCTAAACTCCACTTGTCGAGGCGGTGGGAGTCCTGGTAAATCATCAGGAAACACCTCGGGAAAGTCGCGAATTATAGGCACGTCCTCCAAACGTTTTTCTTGTGGCTCCTTCTCCATCACATGAGCTACAAACAAATGGCATCCCCTTTCTATGTATTTCCTTGCCTTAATACAGGATACCACCTTCAATCGAGATTCGTCACAATTTCCCTTAACTACTAACATCTTACCCTTCACCGGTATATGAACCTCTTTCTTTCCGCAAACTATAAGAGCATCATGCTTGACTAACCAATCCATACCAATAATCACATCGAAAGTACCGAGTTCTATAGGCATAAGGTCGACTTCAAATAATTGATTAAGTAAATTCAGAGTGCAGCCTCTTAGAACGGTATTTGTACTAACTAATTTCCCATCGGCCAATTCCACTTCATAACTTATGTTTAATCTTACCGGTTTCATATCAATTAAATGACTGAATTCAGAATTAACGAAGCTCTTATCGGAGCCGGAATCAAACAATACTCTAGCATAGCGATTGTTGAGTAAAAACGTACCGGTAACAACATTCGGTCCTTGACCTTTCTCGGCTTCTCTGAGTGCATAAGCTCGGCCGGTTGCATTTCCACCCTGCGGATCGTTCTTCTTCGGGCAACGGTTTTTAGTGTGTCCTTTCTCCCCACACCCATAACACGTCAGGATTGGCTGCTCATTGGTACCCCTAGCCACGGCTTTGCTCCTACAAGTTCTTGCCACATGGCCTGTCTTTCCACAGTTGGTACACGTCGCTTTGCAATAACCGGAGTGATGCTTCAAACAACGATTGCAGCGAGGTTTGTCTCTAGTATTTCCACCTTGCTCAGTTGGGGCGGTAGTCATTGCCCTCGCATTCCCCTGCCTCTGATGGTTCTGCTGGTCTTGACGGGTGTTATCCCTGTTGTTATTCCTGTTATTACCGTTGTTACCACCCTGCGAACTTTCCCATTTTCTTTTGTTGCTCTCGGCAACTCTTTCAGCCTTGGCTTGGATTTTCTGTTCCATTAGGGCATGTGCCATACGTACAGCCTCGTTGAGCACAGCAGGCCTAGACGAAGTTGTTTCACCCTTAATAATCTCAGGCAACCCTTTGATGTACAACTCGACTTTCTTCTTTTCGTTCGGAACCGCGTCAGGACATAATAGAGCCAATTCATTGAACCTCTGTGTATACGCCGCTATATTCATATCCCTTAGCTTTAAATTTCTCAATTCATCCTCCAACCTTTGAACTTCCTCGATTGGGCAAAACTCGTCGATCATTAGCTTTTTCATTTCAGCCCACGGCATCCCATTTGCCACCTCAATTCCTAAAGTGGCGACCTGAGTTTTCCACCAGATGAGAGCTCGGCCATTAAGTGTAGCGGCGGCAAACTTCACTTTCTTTCCTTCGGCACATTCACTTATCCCGAATGTACTCTCCATCTTTTCAAACCAATGAATAAGCCCAACAGCACCTTCGGTCCCGTGAAACGGCGTGGGACCACATTTGTTAAATCCAAAAAATGTACACTCTCGGGCCACTGGCGCAGCCACTGGGCCTTCAGCAGGACCTCTTGTTGCCTCTAATCTCACTCTTTCCCATTCGGCTCTAATAGCCTCTTCAACTCCTTCTCGTACTAATTGGTTGACGGCTTTGAGGGTCAAAGGAACTTCAGGGCTAATTTGAGTTGGATTGTTTTAAGATCTTCTCTTTGGAGGCATGGTCTGTCATGACACAAAGAAAATCATGGTGAGTACTCATACAATTATATGGTTATAATGTGTACAAATAGTCTTATCACAACATGAATTCAATAATCAACATCATACAAATAAAAGGAAGCACAACACAAGTAAAGATTAAAAGTAGTCATTTGCCATTCATCAAAAGAGTTAGTACATGTTTGCATTGCTACCAAAAATATGACTCACGTCATTACAAGCATGGATACCAAGTATACTAACCAACATGCTGGTTTAGTGATTACTACAACAAAATAAGAGTACTACAGATGAAACTTAACAACTATGGGTCACGTGGAGATCCACGGGACTCTGAGGGTTGTGAGTCTTTGGCCGCATCAGCATCATAGTTTTAGCATATAGATTAACACACAAATTAAACAAGTAATATACTAACCTTTTGTTTATTGAGTTAAATCAATAAACGAGAATAGATCTTAAAAACAGATTAGTGGTTAAATTACCACCTCTACGGTTGCTCACACAAACACATCAACCAAGTATGAGTTGATTGCTAGCCAACCTTCACGATCAAACAACATGTGTCAAATCAAACAAACCAGACACACCCTTTGTGTGCCCTTGAAGTCGAACCAAAACAAACCCTAATTAGGGTTTATGACAAAACCCTAATTCTCAAAATAGTTGAAGTGTATTTGTCAACAAAGGAAGAACTACCAAACAAATACCAAGTGTATCTTGAATCGTCTAGCAAAGAGATCAAGCAAAACCAAGAACCCTAAAGGCAATTTAGGGCTTGCGATTTAGGGATAAAACCAAAAATCCTAATTAGTTAGGGTTTCGGCGATTTGGGTGAGAAAACTAAAAAACTATAAAGGTTTAGGGATTCGGTCGATTGGGTTTTATGGAGAGGGAGAGAGCACCAAAAATTCTTTAGGTGATTTATGGATTGAATGAATAATGAATGAGGGATAGAGGGTGTATTTATATAGGCACCCCAAAACCCTTATTCTTGTAGGATAAGATTAGTATAAATTCTATAATTAAAACAAATCTTCTCCCCTTTCATGATATATTAGCCCCACGACTAGGTATTATTGCCTTATACCTAAATTCTCAATACAAATTGCCTATTGAGCGGGTGTTCTCTTAAGGATACATACCCCCGAACAGGGCTTTCAAACCTAATAGATCTATTTATTTGTACAAGTGTTCACCCATCATAGGTAATTAACAATTCATAAAATTATGGTTTTTTGGCAATAGCTACTCAATGAAATCAATATGTAATCGGGTCCAGCATACTAAAACAACTTGTGTTCATATTTTCAAAGCAAGCATGTATCTCCCTCATAGGGTTTAATAAAACATTTAAAGTTAGAAAGGCGAGGCTATGAACTCACAGTAAATAGAAGTGCCAACCGAGAACTCACAAAAAGAGAAAGAAGCGACGAATCAATCACGACCTATAATAATAATGATTCGCGGTTTAGAAATCATGTTTAATAACATAAGTATATATATAATATGATACATGATTAATATATATATTCTTACATGTATGAAAATTCCATGTCGAGAATCCATGACAACTTAAAAATCTCTTAACTTATATTTTCTGAAATTTTGCCAACTTTTCTAGTTACTAGACATCGCCTAATGAAACAGCAAATGACTTCATCTCTTGCTCATCTCTTGTTTCTAAGTACCTATATGTTTTATTATCCCACTATATTCGGCATTAAAATCATTGATAATCCTAGCTATTTTTCAAAAATGTAGCAATACATTGTGTCCGAATTAGGACCTGCAGAAACCTTGCAAAAGTAGGACAGCAGAAGACCCCCTAAAAAATTCACAAAAATCTGGGAAAATTCCAGGAGGTCACACATATCATGGGAAATCTCCAGTTTCAATTTCGTAGAAAAATATGAAGTTTTGACCCGCCTGCACAGCCCATCTCTACAACTGAAATTCTGGACAGCAGACTCAGTTCTGGCACTTGAGTTTGCAAATGCCTTTTGACCCACTTTTAAACATTGAAATTCGACGAGGCCTAGCTCGTTGGAAAGTAGACTCGACGTAGATATTCTTAATGTCCTGCAAATCTACCAAGGCTATCGGCATGACCAAGTTACGACATCCTAAAGTTGACCCAAAATTCGGATTAAAAATGAGGTATGCAGAATTTTGCCGAAACACTTTCCAAACTTCTAACTAGCGTGTAGGATTCGTTATTAGGAGTTAGAAGGCGCGCGAACTAGCGCCGCGAAGCTATGAATATAACCTATCCTAATTCTAGGTCAAAACTCGTTCGATCAAATCACAATTTCGCCAACAACTACCTGAACTTTCTGGTCTAATAGGGTGATCAATATCACCTTCAATTCGTCAATTTCTTGCATCAATGACACATCTAACAAGCCTAAACTAGTCTATCAATCACCCTTATCATTCTAAATCATTGAATACTCAAGAACATATTATGTATGAACTAGAAAGGATTCTCAACATAAAATTTTATAACATGAAATCATATATATAATTAATCCAAATAAAGCTTAAAGAAGTTTACCCACAATGTGAAATGTAATTAGTAGATGATCAAAACAAAACCCCTATGGTTTTCTTGTTTTTGGCCGGGGCAACCAAGACCCCAAACACCAAAAACCTTAACTTTCTTGCACACAAAAATCTTCAATATTCACTAGTATCCTTTTCTTCCACAATAAAGGTTTTGGGATAATAAGGAAGGTGATTTGATGAAGATTAGTAGATGATGGTGATGGTTTTGTGTTACCAAGCGACGAACAGAGAAGAGAGGAGGGATGATTAGGGTTAACTTATAAAGGTTTTGGGACAAAAAGGAAGTGATTTGATGAAGATTAGTAGATGTTGGTGATGGTGTTGTGGTTTCTGGCGTCAGAGAAAGGAACGTTATGTTCTATGGTAACTTGATATTTATGTATATATGTTGGTTCGGTGTATATATATAAAAAAAATTAATAATAATAAGGGATGGAGTTTGGGCTTTGTATAACCGGTTCATATCAAAAGGAAGTGGGAAATGGGATAAAAAAAATAAAAAAGGTATGTTGGGTTTGTGTTGGGCCGCCGGGTATAAGGGGGTGTAGAAGAGGTTGATGGGCTAAATTTTTGTATTAACCAATTTATACTATTGAATCCCGGCCCGAGAATTAATTTAACCCGTAACTTTTTATAAAAACGCAAGATTTGACTCGGTTTAAGTCTAATACAAATAAAAGGTGAAAAATAATTAAAATAAAATAAATAAATTCTAACAGTTAAAAGACGGCATTCGTGATTTCTCGATTGACATAACAGACGAATTAGCTTGTAAATACTCGCGAGGGTTTTTAAAATTGATGATTTTATTAAAAATCGTTTAAGAAAATAAAATGAATGATTAAAAATATAAAATTTAATTATAAATTTAAATTAAATAGTGACCTTAAATACTGAGTTTTACAGTAAAAGAATTATAAGAATTGGTGAGAATAAAAACAAAAAGTGAGCTGTGTGAAATAAAAATAGACATAGTGATTTGGTGAGTAAAAGAATTAAGAGAAATGGTGAGTTGAAAAACAAAAAGAGAGTTGAATATATTAAAAACAGACAGAGTGTTTGAAATAAAATTGGAGTTAATGCTGGTGACTCAAAGTTAATGCTGCTAGGCATAACTTAATGCTGCTAGGCATAAGTTAATACTGCTGGCATAACTTAATGTTGTTAGGCATAAGTTAATGCTTCCATGCATAACTTACTACTGCTGTTGAACGTTAATGCTTCGATTAAGGGTTTCAATCACTCATTTAATTGATTTCATTCAATCATATACTCTCTAATCACAAACCCTAACTCAATTTCATCATTCATTATAAAAACCAAACACAATGACGACCCTACAGTTTGCTGATACTCATAATTTGGTCGCGTTTTTGTCTAAACTCGCTGAAAGTGAAGGGTTTGAGCAGATAGTGGATTTTCTGAATGCAAATCCTATAAGATATGCACTAACGATCAATCCTACAATCTATACTTCGTGTATTGAACAGTTCTGGGCTAGTGTCAAGGCAAAAATTGTCAATAAGGAAGTACAGTTACAAGCCCTAGTGGATGGAAAGAAGATCATCATTACTGAGTCGATTGTGAGAAGATATCTTCAACTAGAAGACGCTGAAGGTATTGATTGTATACCCAATGCTACTATTTTTGAACAGCTTACACTCATAGGGTATGAGAAAGTTTCACAAAAACTTACTTTCTATAAGGCATTCTTTTCCCCTCAATGGAAATTCCTTATTCATACTGTTTTACAATGCCTAAGTGCTAAGACTACTGCATGAAATGAGTTTAGTAGCACTATGGCATCTGTAATCATCTGTTTAGCTACAAACCAGAAGTTTAACTTTTTAAAGTACATATTTAAAAGTATGCTGAAGAACTTAGAGAATGTGTGTGGTAAATTCTTGATGTATCCAAGATTTGTACAAGTGTTTTTGGAGAAACAACTGGAAGGAATGTCAAATCATAAAAGGATTTATGTTACTTGTGGAGAAACAACTGTAAGGAATGCAACAATCATAAAAGATCTATGTTTACACCACTAGTCAACACTAATAGGAAGAATTTTTAGAAACCATTAAAGGTAGGGAAAGGCTATTTCATGGAAGAGAAACACCCTTATTTGAAACAACAATGGTACAACATCAAGAAAAAATGGGTGAAGGTTCAGCAAATCCCACTAATCCCCATCACACACCTACTATTATTCAACCATCAACATCTCAACCTCAAAAGAAACAAAAACCTAGGAGGCCTAGAGAGAAAGGAACTGATGATACAACCTCATTCTAGTGGTTCCTACAGCACAATTGTGCAGATGAGAGCTGTCACTGAGGAGATAGATGGACGAGTTAGGAATGGGCTCCACTACTGCTACTAGCATAGTATGCAAAGTGATGATATGGGAAAACATAGGGATAAGACCCAATCCAAGGAAACACTTAATGAACCAAGTTCCTACAGAACTAGTTCAGGTAGTGGTCCTAGGTGCCAAGAAACCATGGGGAATACAATTGCTCATACTAGGTCTGAGAATGTATCTAAACATTCCAATGATCCACTGCTCGCAAGCTTTGACATGCAGATTGAGGATAACTTACTGGACATTGGTAAAAGCTAAGCATGGATCAACAGGAGTCAGAGAGGGGCTATGAAGAGATTCTATGGGGTGATCTAAATAAATGTTTGATCTCACAAGTTGAAGATCAAGTAGGAGGAAGCAACAGGATTATAGAGTGTTGGGATAGGAAATAATATGACTCATGTGAGTTCATTAGCATTAAGATACAACATAAGCACATTGGACAATAGCATAGGTAGAAAAGGAGCAATCCCCTTACACTGCTGACAATTACTTACTGATATGTTAAACAAGAAGCTTCAATGTGATCATTTTAGTAAAATGGCATATCAGCTTCTTAAACTTCTCACAAAACAGCTCAAGAATCAATGAAGTGTTTGGAAGCATCCTCCTGGTGATTAATGAAGCTTTCAATGAAGAAACTTGAGATTTTAAAGAAGAATATCAAGTTTAGGGGAGGATTGTTATGATTAAAAGACTTCATGATGATCTTTAAGTTAAGTACTGCTTAGCTTATTTTAATGCTGCTAGGGATGTATAAGTTTACAACTGCTGGTGCAAAGATTAATGCGGCTAGTACAAAGTTTACAACATGCTAGAAGATAAGACTTTTGAAAGAGTTATCTATATCAAAAGAGTAATGGATAAAGACAGAAGAAAGGGATAAAGTGATTGATTGGAGATCAAGATTACTTAACGAAGAAAAGTATGATTTATTTATAGAATAGACATAGGAATATTTCTAATATGTTCTATAGTGGAATATATTGTATAAATCGACTGCAGGACTCCATGTTGTAAAAAAGATGTGGAGGAGTCTTAGGGCATAGAGCTTGCATCTTAGAAATCTCTTTGTTTTGATATCATTATAGCTTTCAAGGTTTTGTAACCTCTACATAACTAAGTTAGAGTATTCAGGAAATAAATATATTGAGAAGGCTGTTAGTAGTTGGTAAATATCTGTATGAACATTAGAATACTATTCCGGAATTGCATATTCTTCTTCATTGATTCAAAGATTAGATTCACATTGTCTTTTGAATATATTTACCAAGTTCTCGATAGTTGTGGTAGGATTTACCATTGCAAAACTAAACCTTCCAACAAGCTAAAGAAATCAAGATCTATTCAAGTTGGAATCAACTAATAACCTTATTAGAATTAGTTGAAGATTTAACCTTAATCGTTTCTAAATTTTTACCAAATTCCACAAAATATTAAGTCGCACCGTTGAGTTTTAGACTTAGAACTTGACTGGGGTATAACTCTATTCATGACTATAAATAATGAGTACTATGACTTAGATGTGAGTAACTTTTTTAAATTGTAAATTTATAGGATTACACCAAAAAGCAGTTTATAATGTTGTTTTATTATACAAACTACACTAGTTAGTTAAAATCAACCGCATAAACACTTTGTTTACTTCGCATCTATAAGAGTAAGATACCCTTCAAGAAAAACCTATAGAAGCAATCCTTTAGGAATAACAACCAATTGTTTGTTTCGTTACACCTTTACGAACCTTAGCCTACCCTGATTCGAATTAAGTCATTTTATTACAGTTGCAAGTTGCTTAAGGGTAAATGTATGTAATTCCCCTAGTCTTGTGTTAATTTTTCTATCATTGGTACGTACGGGAAATAAATATGCACATTTCAAATGGAACTATATCTAATATATCCAAAACTCATGTAGTTTTTTACTATCCCAACACAATATTGAGGAACAATCCGTAGAATGAAGACTTATCGAAGGAATTATAACGGAGTTACTTATGATCGTAGAAGATGGAGAAAATACACCGAGTTTCGTAATTAGCATGATAAAAAAAAGAGCGAAAAAAATTATGAATATATCGCAACAAAAAAATAGGAGAAAGTTTTGAAGATAATCGATTCGCAAGAGACTTAGACCGAAGAATTTATGTAAGGATTCGATTATTCGTTGATACGTCTTATAAGTCAACGATGTAAAGTTTTGTATAAAGTGGTAGATATCGCCACTTGACTTGTAAAAGTATGTGAGTATGGGGAGATCTAGGGATTTGACTCGCAACGGAACGCCAACTCAAGATTGTTGTTTTTTTTATCTAATGATCAAGAACGTGTGAAATAGTTAGGGGTCTTTTTCATGGTAACGGTCGGGAAAAAGTGTCTAACAACTTATATCTTAGACTTAATATATTTGTTTCATAATTTTTATTTAACAACAATTTATTTCTCTTTCCTAATCATTAACCATGGGTTTTACGTGAATGAGTATGTGATCAAACATGCATGTCTATTTCACCATTACGGCTATGTATGCATGATTCAGCTACCTTGTTAGTTTATTACTATTGGTGAAAGTTAGAAGATCCCTACCCTATATTCATTCTGCACAACTTCCCTTGTTAAACCCCACAATGAGGATAGACGAACACACATTTCTATTCTGTCATTACGGCCATGTATGTGTGCTTCAGTTGCCTTGTTGGTGTGGTACTTTTTAGTGAAAGATTGTAGAATGATCAACCCTAAGCCTTGTAATAAAAACCTTTATTTGTACCTTTATTAATACTTGTTACTCCTTAGCTTTGCATATGGAGGGAGATGTGTACCTTGCCAAGCCTATGGATCAGAAGACGTGTCCATATGTAGATAAACTGTTAACCGCATGCAATAATGAGCGTGTATATATGTATACAAGTATACCACAGAGATCTTTGTGGTTGAGTTTTAATTATAAGTGTTTACTTACATCTTCCTATTTTCGTGAGGGTGTTTGAGGTATGTGAACGTTGTACATAGATCAAATAAATTGCTATTAAACAGAAAATATCCTTAGGGGTAAAACATTTTATGTAAACTCTACATGCTACGTTGAGGACAAGTTAAGCGATTCAAGTGGGGGGGAAATTTGATGACATCAAATAACTCTATTTTATAGCATCATTTATCCCATGTAATTAACACCAATATAGTATAATTATTGCAAAGAATTGTTACTTAAAACGTTTATATTCTTAAGAGGTCCATTAGCAACATAATTAATTCCATAGAAACACATGTAATCTCTATAACTCTTTGTAATCGTTTCAGTTTTAGTAAATCATTCGTTAACCCGGTTAGTTTACCTGGCTAAATCTATTACTTTTGTTATTTGATTATGACGTTCTGAGTAGGCCTAATACCTATGCGGTATAAGCCATTATTCAATGAAGATTCGTTGAATGTATTGGTTTATTTATCTCGATGTGCTTAATTTATCGTTGATAGCTTGTTTATTGTATTATCAGTTTATAACTTTATTACTTCCTTTTGTAGCGACATATCAATTCAACTGGATCTAGTTGATACGGACCAAGAAATCTGAATTGCCGAGATGGCTCCTCCAGATAGGTGGAGTTATACATCCTAGAACCAAGACGAATCACAAATAAAGACATATCTTTGACCCTATAGAATTGTGAGGCTAGTTAGGACCGGCAGGTGACCTCAAGATCAACGAGTAACGTTTCTTAATTAATTGGTAAAGACTTGGTTAGTGGACTACTAGTGTATGAATTGCCATTAAGCAGTAAGTGGGTAAAGTCTCTATGAGCTAGGGTTTAACAAGATCATCATTTCTTTAATACCTAAGATAGATTATAATTAGCAAATAAGGATGCTTTATGTGGATGCGTTTAATTGTGACAGAATTCTACGTGTCTAGGTTTAAGGAAAAAGTACCGCCTTAATCTTAAGAATGATATGCCGCCTTGAGATAAGTAATCATTGCACTAAATAAACAAACCAATGTTCTGATTGGATTAATAATGGTTAATACAGTTTTCTTATATTTGGCTAGACCGCTCTTTTATCTTCTGTTAATTTGCTTGCGTGTGTTTTAGTGTCTTAAGTTGATTTTAGTCACCACAAAACCCGTGCCAGTCTCTCAGGCTGAAAACCCCCTTATCCGTTAGATTTAGGATTAACATAAGTTTAGCATAGGTTTAACATAGAATATAATTAACTTAGTTTAGGTCACACCCCGCCAAGGCGGAAACACAAGGCGTAACGAGAATGAATATCATCACAACACAATGGCGTCTATATAGAGGAACTAAAATGCATTAAATAAACAAAGCATAGACACAAAGTGTCATGAAAATACCCAAAACAACACAATAAAACCAAAGGTGTCTTATATTGAAGAAAATGGGGTTCTCACCAATATCAAGACATTTCAAAACTTCAAAATCCATCTAAACAATTCAAACCAAAATATTCAATAATCCAATCAATGCAAAATACAAACTAGGAGGTTCAACTCCACATGCAACCTATGGTCCCTCTAGCCATTTCTCTTAGTCTTAACATCCTCATGATGCTCACCTGAAAATGATGCTTAAAACGTCAACACAACAGTTGGTGAGAGTCATAGGTTTAAGACACACAATACAATCTTTAAATCAATTACTGTGATTATTAAAAAAAACAATGCAGGACAATTATGAACTATCAAGAACTTATGCTATCATGCAACCCACATCATCATATTCAAACCAACAAACCACACACTGGGTAGGCGTACCCATCCGATCCCAAATAGCCACTTACGCACCTAAAAGTCTACCAGCTGGAACTTATACTTAGGCCTGGACCAACACTATCATTGAGTAGGCGTACTCATCCGATCCCAAATCACTATCATTGAGTAGGCGTACTCATCCGATCCCAAATCACTAACATTGAGTAGGCGTACTCATCCGATCCCAAATCACTAACACTTGACATGTCAAACATAGTACATGCAAGTAATACCACAATCATCATGTAACATAAAGTCATACAACAGTCACACATTGTCCATACACAATTAACCACATAATCACAGCAATCAAAACCCTTTTTAAACCACAAGCATCATTTCCATCCCAATTTTAAAAGCAATGTAAAAAGAGGGACTATGAAACTCACCTGAATGCTCAAACGCAGCTTCCAAATCTCAACACGCAACTATACAAATAAATAAACACGGTTACACGCGACCAAGCTAAAAGCTCTAGTCCATGTAACACACATATGATGGATGTCTAAGGGTTTAGTTAACCATCATGGGTCACCCCGACACCATGCCCACATGGGTCACCCGCGACATACCTTGCCCATACCGTTTAAACCATCTATTAAAAGCTTTACATAAACTACTTATAATTAAATCTTAATTACAGAATTATTAGCGGTCATCTTTATGTACTCAAAAACCCTTACCTTAATGACCTTCATAATTTATACCAAAATATCCACCCATGTTCATTATATGAGTAGTTAATAACCTTACCTTGTGTATTCCTAAGTATTACTTACACTGATGTCAACATACTTCAAAATAAAATCAAACTTCAAAAACTGTTTTTTATTTTCCTTTTTTTTATAAAATATTTTCGGAGATCTTGATTGCAACCCACAAGTTAAATATCCTTCTAAACCGACCATACCTAGACCCATACTTTCATGAGGCTAAGATTCCCGAGATTATCTCAATTAGAAGAGATGGAAGACTTAACTTACTGTAGAAGGTAAGCTTTAATGTTCGAATTTTAAGTAGGGGTTTAACAATCCCGAAATATTAGACCCAAACAAATCTGTCCCAGATAATCACAGTAGTGACAGCAAAATCTCTGTAAAAATTATTTGACTGAATTCCCACCTAACATTTAAGTCATTAAACCAACGGGGTTGAAAGTCTAGACTCTCTGTACGTTATTTTTTGGCTCAAGAATTAATAAAATAGCTATCCGCATCTCATGACCATGTTATGACTCCGCAGAGTGGACCCTAAGTGTAATTGAACAGATTCCAAGTTACAGAATTTAACGTGGGAAAAAACTCGCAACACCACTCACCATCTAAACCCTAAAATGATTTTTGAATGTTTTAAACCACTTTTAGATTAAATCACTATAACTTACAGATTTTTAATCATCCCTAATGATCCCATAAATTGACATAGGATGTGTGTTACACTTTACTTGAATGCTTTAGCATCCTACACAACTAGTTCTTGCGGGTCTTTCCATTTGGATCAATTCATGAATCTATCGACTTCCTTTAGGGTTTTAGGGCTCACTATGACGGACGCAAAAGGGGGGGGATAGGGTGAAAGGATTGACTAGGTTGAATGGTATTTTAAGCCTTACAGTATCTTTATCTTTTCTTAAATACAATTTGACTATAAAACAAAACTAAAATTTCCTCAAGCCCATAAGAAAAAACCCAAACCAATCGCACCACCCCTTATTGTAAACATTATATATAATATATATATTCTATATATATATATTATAATATATCTTATTATATTAACTATTTACCTTCATTACCTTAAAATTTTCATATAATATCTAGCTTAATTTGGGTAAATCCTTCTTACATAACGCCAACTACATAAGACTTTACAAGAATTAACTTTTCATTTCACACTTTCACTTTCTCTTATTATGAACAAGTTATACACAAGACATCACATATTTCATCCTTACTCTCTTCTAATATGACCACAATTTCCTTAAACGCTTAATCCACAATAATCCAAATATTGACAAGTAGACATTGCATGCATTAATGCTCCATTCTGTCCATTATTCACTAAACACGTGAAACAAATGGAATACCTCTTCACCAAACACAAAACCACCTATGCATAATGAGATGCCATAGACACTTCAAAAAAAAATGTGTTATCATCACATACTTAAATCCACCCTCTTAGCCACAAGTAAATAATCACATCACAACCACTTAATCAAATACAATGTCACACTACTATTGACATATCTAAAGGTCAAACTTAACCTGCACTAGTCACCGGGTCACAATATCCCGTCCTGTAGAAAAATCGCCGTGCCCGATGAGATTTAACTAGGATGAATTTCATTCTAGCATCGATCAACAATAGAACTAAGGATACTTAGGACTTCTAGTATCGTTCGTCGCTCCATAAGGTGAACTCACGGGACCCACGCTCTTGAATCACAACGACCTTTCACAAGTGATCATTCTTAATACGTTTTCAATAACTATTAATTCACAGTTCCATAATTCTCTATAGGTTCGCCTCAACATAAACGAAGAGTTTTGTCAACCTTAATCTCATCCAATTTACAATGCAGGATTGCATCCGCCAAAACACTTCTTAGGGTTTGACATGTGAAAACGTGTCATGTACACCTATCCCTCAATTCCTCAGTCATCCTAACCGATGTATGTCCACAGGACCGATCCTTTCTAGAATCTCAATATGGCACGCTACATACCTCGGGGCTAACCTTACCTCATTTGTTCTCCCTCCATATATGACCACCGCCCTTCTAAGGAGACATCCTTTTTCATCACTAAGCGATCTCACACACCTTAATTCAAACGGTTTTGCGCCTGTTGTCATCATAGCTTCTTTTGTCGATCTCTTCGAGCTTTGAGCTAAATTCTATAAAAAACTACTTTATCAGTCGTTTCTTGCACCGATCGCGTGGTCAGAATCAAACTACAGCTTTCCACCAGGTCAGCCTATAACACGGGTGGCACCTACATATTCGTTACATATAGTGCTCTCTCGAACGGGAGATCTAGCACATCGAAATGCCTAGTTGTGATAACTGTTGTCTATAAGAGATCTATGATAACGGTTGCACACCGTGGACAGAACCAACTACCACATTAGTCAATCAGAACGCCATCTAACTTACCTTCAAAAGTCCGAATCAGCAACGCCTACCGTTGTCCATCATATTGAGGCTTGATAAGCATACACTATTTGTAGTGTTCTAGCAATGCTTTCGACAATGTCTGCTAAAATCACGAAGTAAATCTCCTCAATCTCTCATCTGAAGTGTGCGATCGACACTCGAAACTCCATTCCTTGCTTACTATTTACATATATATTAATTCCCTTTCCAAACTTGTCCTCTTGTAATCTTCCTCTGTATAAGCTAGATAATATAAGGTGACTTGTGTTAGTCTATCGACCATCACCCAAATCATATCTTCCCACTACTTGGACGCTTTAGGTGATACAAATCACCTATGGTAATTATAATCTCCTATTTTCACTCAAGTATCCTCAGGCCTGTTTGCAGCAAAAACACTCAAACTGTCTTCTGGCATTGCAGCCTGTCACCTTATTTTTAAAAGTCGAAAATTGCTACATAAATTAGCTAATATCCTTATTTATTAATTGGCCACCAGATATGTCTCTCCCAGGTCGTATATGTCACTTCATTATCCGCTCATAGGACATGTACAAGTACTTAATGCTATGGGCGCCTTCATACATTTTCACTTCCTACTCAATGGAAACCGCACAAATAGACGATCCAATACAATAACAAACTCTCTTCTTTTTACCTTTCCATATGTTGCATCTATAACCCATGTAGTCTTGTACTGCGAGTACGTTATCTTATCTTGAACGCCTCATTTGGGCTGCTCCAATATTATTCTCCCTCTTACTCTATTACTGAAACATGGTCACAGCCCATCGCGTCGAACACTACCAGGTTTCACTCATTACTTCCATAACTTAACAACAACAAACAAAACAACGCACATTAGTCACCAATATTGCCTTACCTGGATGGTAGAAAATATTCTTACTTCCAATAATCGACTATACAACTCTTACATTACCATAAACAGTATAACCCATTCATTGCCCTCCTTTCCGCATTTGTTGGTCATTGTGTCAAGCAGAAGTTCTGTTCGGCGCCGTGTTCCTATACTTGGGCAATTCTCACTTTAAGTAGGCACACTTATCTTATTCCCTTAACTACATAGACTTGATAGTTCCCCTGGACATTTCTCTTAGTCGTTTTTAGTTTCACTCTCCCTTTACTACTCTAACGCATCAAACTACTTACATTCGATTTATCGAAGCGTCACACAAATCATTCTTCAAAGTCTAGAAAACCTCTTCTTTTTTTGCGCACACTCATACATTATGATTCCTCTCCAGTTAGAGGAAGTCTGAGGTTTACAATCTTAAAAAAAGTTTAACGGATGAGTAGGTAGTACCTGCCAATCTAAGAATAATATATCTTGGATCGGTGTGTATAGGTCTAACTTCCCTAATTCCTCCACTGCCGTCACTCTGTTACCTTAGGTCACGTGATTACGTTACACTGGTTGACACACCAGACCCAAGAAACCAAGCAACTTCTTTCCAACCATAAACTCACACTTAGAAAATCTGGCGAATAAAAATTCTTTCCTCATGTAATTTCCAACCAGAACTTCAAATGAAACTCCATGCTTTCTTCCTTAACAAACGACACTGGTGCTCCCCACTACTAGAAAATTGACATAGGTCGTATTGAAAACTTTGTCTTGCAACCTCTTGATATTTCGGTATGATAATTCTTGCATTTCCGAGGGTTGTTAGACGAATTTAGAGACTTCGCGATTACGAGCCCTTAGTCAAAGAGACTAAATCTTGATGCAGAAAGATCAATAAATTTGTCCCGTTGCGGTGGTCACTTCGAAAAGTCTTGCAGACACATATCAACAAAATCTGTCACCTATGGAAATAATCACTCAATGTTCAGTCTCATCATACCCTTCGTGTTCATTAAAGGTTTTCCGCGATCCTTGAGTACGTTTCAACCAATTAGAATCTCGAAGTATTCTCATCACTCCTTCCAACAGTTATCCTGAATCACTTATCCATGACATACTTTCTCGACCTTATTCTTGGGACATATCACCCAATTCAACAATACTCCAGAAGGCCTCCACGACCGTCTGGTATCAACAAATTCTAAGGATTACGAACTATCGATAGGCATAAGATAACCAAAGAATATAGAAATCTCGGCCTAGAAATATATTATGGGGGATTCAACATATAAAATTATAGACGTGGAGCAAATGACACTAAGAATTCTTTGAATGAAAGGATACACCTATTAGAGTAGTCCGAGTGAAAACTGGTAAACGAAAAACAAATCAAGGTGTTCTGTTACCACGACCAAAAGAAAACACACATACGAAAATCATTATCGCACCTATAATTATAATGCGAAAGACCAAGAACATTCTTATACCAACCAATCGACTTTACTCGAAAGAACCAATTAAATAATGTTTGTATAAAAAAATCAATTTAGAGAAATAAAGAGGTCGTTTTAAATATACAATATCATTGTTTTAAAAAAATTGTTGAAGTTAATCTTTGTAAAAATTCATTTTAATCATGTTGTTATAAAAATCTAGAGACTAGTTATGCTAATTGGTGTATCGCATCTTATCTACATGACTCATTTTTAAACCTACTTTTACATAATAACAATTTAATTGTTAATAACTAAAACGACAATTTTCAATAACTTAATTGTAACTGCGCCACTTCAAAACAATGTTTCTATTCTACAACGTTCATTTTTTAAACACGCATTTAATTCACAAATAATTATCTTTAACACAGTTTTGCACCAAAAACATCTCACAGCTATTCTTCACTCGCGGTTGTTTTTTCTAATCTCGAATCAATTCTACTATATGTTAATCACTAAGACACCGCATCTAACCAAAATGGATTTTTAAAACACGGGCTACAGACTACTAACACCACATTTGTTGTTTGGAAAATGAAAGAAAAAGTACGCAAAAACCTATATACTCGAATGTAGAATCAAACGAAACTTGTACCAAGAGAAACCTTATGCAAGACGGTTTTACAGATCCAAAAGAAAATGATAGGTCTTATCCACAAATAACGATCAACAGAGCAAGCTAAAAAGTTCGATACTAACACGTCGCAGAACGGGTTACGAAAACAAGAGTTATGCAAACCAAAGGAGGTAAAAAGCAGTACGTAACTATAGTCAAAAGCATAAATAGTACTCTTAACAGGAAAACTTCCGATATCCTACGAGAAGTCCAACTAACGGGGAAATAACAGGAAATGTATAATAACTCGCAATAGAAGCATATCCAACAATCAATATACATCAAGACGTCGAACTAGGAACGATAGGACCTCCTTACAAAAAAGTAGATGAAGGGATTCTACACGTGAAGTATTAGGATTGTTCGAACGACCGATCGCTGCAATAGGGAGAACAAACCTTGATATCTGTCTATTGTCAGTACTAATTTGTATCGATCTACGTTAGTATAGAAGGGAACAACTTACTATCTCAACATAACTATCTCATAACGAACATCCGCATATTAGGTTAAGAGAATAATCCACACTAAACCATATAAACCATCATATCAGGATTGCCAATCATCTACCACTACCTCACCTATCTACAATAGTATACAAACAAACTTCAATCAATGCATTCCATGGTCTACAAAGTCTACGTGTGTGATGCCTTATCTAAATTATATCCGTCGCAATAAATTAGTAATTGGCTCTTTCACACGTGTACTTACTTCCAAGACTACACATCTCAATGATCACTCACATATAAGCACATATACCACTGACACAATCTTAAATCAATACACATAACACATTTAAAGGATTGCTCTAACAAAATACATACTCTACCTTATATAAAAAAGATAAAGTCAATAATGACATAAAGGAACAAAAGTCTCGCAACGCCTCTAAAATACTAGATATTCGAAAGAATTAATCAATAACAATGTGACGAGCTAAAAGACAGAATAAACCTATGTTGGGTCTCGCATGGGTTTGACTTTACCTTCGCAAGAGTCACCCGACTCCGCGGGTCCAACCCTACTACGACAATCTAACAAGCAATTAACTACTCTATCTCATTTGGTTCCAGAAGAGGCTCCCCATACACTTAAGTCCAGTTGGGAAAACATTTCCCCAGCGAGACTTCTTACGTGTGGGGGAAAAACATAGCTAAAATACTCAAAAAGTAATACATATCGTATCAGATAATGGTAGGCAAAATAACTAAAATGACAACTTAGCAAAATACGAGATATATAAGCTAAAATTGCCCAAAATATAGACGCGAAGCATAGCGTTATGCATCTAAGAAAGTGAAGCCCTAATGAATCTACGATGAAGGAACCATAGGTTGTTAGCTATAGCTCAAACACCTATTTCTATATAACCAATTGGCTCTGATACCAATCTGTCACACCCCGCCTGAACGCGCTCAAAACAAACATGAGGCGTGACAAGCTCGCTCGATGGATATTTCACCAAAAACATAGGCAGTCTAAACTAGAGGAACTAAAATGCCATTAACTAGAACAACGCATAAACACAAAGTGTCATAAAAATACACAAAACATTCTAACACTAAAACCATACGTGTCCTATATATTGCAAGAAAAGGGGCGTTCTCACACCATTATTATGACACATTTCAAAAACTATCAAAATACTCATCTAAACAATTCATACTCTAAATTGTTCAATAATTCAAATCAATGCAATAACAGAAACTAGGAGGTTTCAAATCTCAAAATGCAGCCTCAATGGTCTCTATATCTATTTCTCTTATAGTCTTAACATGTCATGAGGCTACATAAAAATGATGCTTGTAAAACGTCAACACAACGGTTGGTGCGAGTCAGTTACTAGGTTTAGACACACAATACAATCTTTAAATCGTGTGTGTACTGGATTGTTAAAAAAAAACAATGTAGACAATTATGAACTATTAAAGAACTAATATGCTATCATGATAACCCACATAAGCATATTACAAACCAGAACCAGAACCACATATGGGTAGGCTGTACCAATTCCAATCCCCAATAGCTCACTTTACGCTCCTAAAACGTCTACCAGCATATGAGATTATTTATACTTAGGCCTTGACGTGAGATGAATAGCATTTGAGATAGGCATACTCCATCGATCTAAAATTCACTAGCATGTAGTAGACAATTACTTATAAGATCCTAAAAATCACTAACACTTGACATTCGTCACAACATTAGTGTCATGCAAGTCAACGTACTACAATTCACATGTAACCTAAAGTAGGTTCAACAGTCAACAACATTGTCAATACACATGTAACCACATAATCAAAACTATCGCAAACCCTTTTAAACCACAAGCATCATTTTTATCCCAATTTTAAAGCAATGTAAAAAGAAAGGGACTTTCGAAATTACCTGAATGTCAAACGCAATTTACTAAATCTCTCACCACGCAACTATACAACATAAAATAACACAGGTTACACTGCGGACGCAGCGTTAAATGTACTAGTCCATGAAAAACATATTATGGATGTCTCAAGGATATCGTTAACCATCCACGGGTCACTCCGGACACCATGCTCAATACTTAACCTCCATGAAACACTTTAACACTAGCTAGTCTTATAACTCTGAAATCAGAAATACAGAATTTTAGTTATCTCTTTAATAAACGTACTCAAAAAAAACCACTTACTTAATGACCTTCAAAAATTTATAACAAAAATCACCCACGTTCAGTTTATGAGTCTATTATTAACTACATCTGTGCAAGCCAAGATATTAGCTAATGTGTAACTACTTCCAAAATAAAAGATCTCAACAGTTGTGAAAAAAGCTTATCTGATGTGAGGATGTGAAGTGCACACCAAAATAATATCATCTAAATACCATACTAGGACGATGCTTTCATGAGGGCTAATTTATCAACGAGTTTTGTATGGAGAGTGAGGCCATGATGGAACGTAACTACTGTCGAAGGGCTAAGCTTAATTCAAATTTAAGTAGGGGGTTTAACAACCTGGAAAACCAGACCGATCCTCCCGACAATCACCAGGCTGTGAGACCAAGCAGCTGAGTAAATAAGTATGTTGACAGACTTCCACTTGAGTGTGTTAATTTTTTTAATTCATAAAACTAACAGGGTTGGAAAGTAGACTCTTTGTATTTAATTTTAGGCTCAAGAAAATTAATAAAAGCTATCCGTATGACCGAGTTATGACGCCCGCAAGGTGACCTAAAATTCTGATCAGATTCCAGTTACGAATTTAACATGATAAACCCTAATCACTCACATCTAAACCCTAATTAAACCCTAAAAATGATTTTTAATGTTTTAAACCCATTAATTACATATTTTAAAACCCTAATGATCCATCAATGATTATGTTACATGAATACATAAATCTAACTAGGATAAATGCACTTACCTTGAATACTAGCACCTAAACAACAAGTTCTTGCGGTTTCTTAGATCAATCATGAAAATTGACTTCCTTAGGGTTTTGAGGCTGCATATGAACGACCAAAAGAGGGGAAGGGGAAGGGAATGACTAGGTTTAATGGTATTTAAACCTAAAGCATCCTTATCCTTTCTTAAATACAATTTGACAAAACAAATAAAACTTCCTAATCCCATGAAAACCCAAAACCGATCAGCCCCCTTATGTAAATATATTATATATATTTATTTTATTTTATTTATAATTAACTAATTACCTTCATTACCTTAAATTTTTATAAAAAACCTAAGCTAATTTGGGTAAACCTTTTTACATAAACGCATACGCCCTACATTTTAGACTTCTAAAATAACTTTTCAAATTCTCACATGTCCTTTTCTATTTATGAAAGTTTTACCAACAAAACATTCCATATTTCCCTCACTTAACTCTCCTTCTATATGACACATTTTCCTTTAAACACTTCAATCCACAAATAATCCAAATATTGATGTTGCAATAGCATTCAATACGTCATTTCCATTCTATTATCACTAAATGTGAACAAATCGGGAATAGACTCTCCACCCCAAACACACAACCCACTCATAATCGAGATGCCATTCACACCTCAACTGATATCATCACATACTTAAACCACTTAGCACACATAATAATCACATAGCACACCACTTAATCACATACAATGAACACATAGCCATATCTAAAGGTAAAACTAACCTGCCCAAATCACGGGTGTCGCGACGGAGGGATGAATGGTGCAAGTGTTTAAGTTTGGATTGCCTGTCAGCATTGGTTGTGCGATATCAGAAACTTCCCGATAATCTTGACGAATTCAAGCGTACTTGTGCTTGTTGCGATCGGGCTACGGCACCCGTCCGTCTCAAAGTGTTTCGGTCATCTTTGTATCATCGGTGGAAGGTTAATGCCTCTCCATTACGCTAAAGTTATCTCCAAGGTCAACCGCGACGATAGCGGCCCCGAGAGTGGGTGCTACTGCTCAATTGTTTCCCCATATAGGTTGATCGTCGGCCATTCAGAATGGTAGATCAAGAAATGGGTTGTAAACAACTAAGGCTTCGAAAAGGTTCTCAAAAGGTGGGTATTTAACTTTGGGAATTCGGTCTTCAACGGGTATGAATGGGTTTCTTCTCTTCTTTTTATTTTTGGTACGGTGGATGAAGCGTCCGGGTTCGGAATAAGGAGTAGCTGGTTCTTGTCCCGTAGAACGTGTGTCCATTCAAGAAAAAAACACAACTAGGAATGAATTAGAGTAGCTTTCGCTTCTCGAAAAAGGGTGTAAAAGACGATACAAGAAAACATTTCGGGCTGCTCAGAAGGTCTCAAGCCGGGCGGCTGAGACTACTAGCCGAGTGGCTGGTGGTGGTCGGGTGGTCACGAGGGACGAGCCGGCCGACTTGGATGGTCAGCCGGGTGGCTGGCTTGTTCTTGTAAAAAAAACTTAAAATTTTTTAGAAAACAAGGCTCAGGGGTCTCGGATTGGTTTAAGCATGAAATTTAAAACTAAAACACGATCAAATCCCTGACAACGGCGCTAATAACTTGATGCGTGCGATACGGATAAGTTTTAAATTTATAACACGGATACCGAATTTCTTAGCAACTGATGACATCAAATAATGTCACTTTTATAGCATCATTTATCCCATGTAATTAACCCATTTTATATAATTATTGCAAAGAATTGTTAGTTAATTGTTTGTATTTGAGAATTGCAGTAATTATGGAGTACTTGGTGAAAGTTTACTAAAAGGCACACATTTTAGAGCTTAAATGAAGACATTTGAAGGTTACTGTTCTAACAACCAATACGCCGTATCCATGAAGGAAGATACGGCGTATCTGTGCCTGCACTTCACTAAAGACCACAAAGGAAACAAGATCTAATAAGCCGTATCCAGGAATAACCAATACGCTGTATTCAAGCCATATGGAAATAAAATATTCTGGAAGATAGCAAACGTGGTCCCTACTCCAAGAAATCCCCAATACGCCGTATCGAAGACCTTCGATACGTCGTATCGACCTTTTTCCAGACCTTATAAATAGAAAACTCAAAAATAAGTTTTAAGTGTGCTAAATCATATTCTTGATACCTAAACCATAAAAGTCGATTTTCAGAGGAGAAAAAGAGCAGAAGAAGTCAAGCAACGTAATCAATTCCAAAGGAGACAACGTGTAATTTCTTGTACTTTCATAATCGTTCAGTTTTTGGTATCATTCGTTAACTCAGTTAGTTTACTTTTGGCCAGACTATTACTTTTGTATTAATTATGACGTTTGAAGGCTAATACCTTCGGGTATTAGCCATTATTATGAAGATCTTAATGTTTGGTTTGTTTATCTCGATTGCTTAATTTATCGTTGATTGCTTGTTTATGTTTATCATCATACTTGTTTACGTGCTTTTGTATGCGACCTGTCATTCAACTGGATCTGGTGATATGGACCAAGTAATCTAGATGCCGAAATAGCTCTCCATATAGTGATTTATACATCTAGACCAATAGGATCATAAATAACGACCTATCTTTGCCTTTAGATTGTGAGCTAAGTTGGTGGACCAACATTTGACCTTTGGGAATCAACGAGTAATTCTCGATTAACTGGATAAAATACTTGTTAGTGGACTACTAGTGTAATGAATTGCCATTAAGTCAGTAAGTGGGTAAAGTCTCTATGAGCTAGGTGGTTTAAACCAGAATCTTCCATTTGCGTTAATCCCTAAATAGTTTATAATCACAAATAAGGAATGGAACAGGAGCTTTTTTGCGGATGCGTTTAATTGTGACAAATTCTGCGTGTCTAGGTTTAAGGAAGAAGTACCGCCTTAATCTTAAGAATGATATGCTGCCTCAAGATAAGAAATCATTGCACTAAATAAACAAACCAACGTTCTAATCGGATTAATGATGGGTAATACAGTTTTCTTATATATGGCTAGACCGCTCTTTTATCTTTTGTTAATTTGCTTGCGTGCGTTTTAGTGTCGTGAATTGATTTTAGTTACAACTAAACCCGTGTCAGTCTCTCAGACTAAAAACCCCCATTATCCATTAGATTTAGGATTAACATAGGTTTAGCATAGAATAGACTAACTTAGATTAGAAAACCAAAGTATTAATAAATTAAAATTGTTTCTCGCTCTTAGTGATCGACACCCTACTTACCACGAAACTTCCATCGATCGGGTACACTGCCCGTGAAAGTATTGTTTTAGGTTAAGTCGGCAAAATATAAATGTAAAACTTAAAAGCATAAATTACACCTACACGACGCAACACATCAAGTTTTTGGTGCCGTTGCCGGTGAGTGAAAATTAATCTTGATTTTTATTTGATATTTTGGTTTTTAACATTATATTAGATCTAACTCTTAGGATTAGTGTAATATTAGATTAGTATATAATTTTGTATATTCTGTATATTTGCTTGTATATTTGTGTGTTTAATTGTTTGCGTATTTGATTGTTTTTCATAATACACTGTTCTGGTCGATAAATCGATACGGCGTATCCACTTCCATTGGATACAGCGTATCCAACTTCTTATCCAATACAGCGTATTCGTTCAAAAGATTAATACGGCGTATTCAGATCCATTGAATACGGCATATTAACTATCTGATACAGTAACATATCTAGTTTTTTGCATTGAACTTCCGTATATCTGTGTTTTATTTCTCATGCGCCCATCCTACTGATTGTTTATCCCTTGTTTCAGGTAGTGCATGACAAGAAGTTCTACAAAGAAACTATTTACGCCTTTCAAGGATCCAGAACGAGAATTTCGATCATCTAGGAAGCATTTCAAGACACTAAGTCTTGACGAATCGAGATCGCCTGATTTTGATCTATTTTCTGACCAAAAAGAATATTCGGAGGAAGAAGTTACAAAAACAATGGCGGAAACTATGGAATAATACATGAGAAAAACTCGAGCCGACTTTGGATCGGGAGTTGCTAGGCCTAAGATCGAGGACAAGGATAATTTTGAACTAAAAGGCCAATTTCTCAAGGAACTACGTACCAACACTTTAAGCAGTTCGGATCATGTAGATGCGAACGAACATATTGAGAAAGTTCTTGAGATCGTGGATTTATTCCACATCCCTAATATTACTATAGATCAAGTGATGCTTAGAGCCTTCCCTATGTCCTTAACTGGAGCCGCAAGTCATTGGCTAAGAAACAAACCATCTGGTTCGATTACAACTTGGGAAGATCTAAAGACAAAATTTCTAAGAAAATATTGCCCACCTACTCGTACTGCAGAGAAAATTGAGGAGATCAACAACTTTCATAAAGAACCAGATGAAAACCTCTATCAAGCTTGGGAGCGATTTAAATAACTCTTGATGAAGTGTCCTCAGCACTATTTAACAGAGATGCAGGAGGTAGTCTTGTTCTATAATGGATTAGATGTTCCAACTAGACAACTTCTTGATTCAAGAGGTGCCATACCATCAACGACTACTGCTGATGTGAAAGTAGCCATCCAAGAAATGGCCGAATACTCTCAAAAATGGCACAATGGGACATCTAGGACCAGAAGTACTGAAACTTATGACGGATTAGCAGCCATACAAGCACAACTCAACAATCTTGGAAGATGAATCAAGAAAGTAAATGAAAAAGTTATGCTACTTAAGTAGGATGTGAACAATGTAAAGGTCCCCACTACACCAAAGATTGCCCACTCAAGGAAGAAGAGAAAACACTCGAAGAAGCTTACTACACTCAATTTGGTGCACATTTTCAAGGAGGGGGATATAGAGAAACTGCTCCGGGATTCTACCAAAGGAACAATGCAAACCCTTCGTACCAAGAACGAAGGCAATCTATGGAAGAAACTGTTAGGATTGATAAAAGTGACGATCTCATTGAGATAAAAGTCTTGTAATAAATAGAAAAATAATATTGTGTAATAGGGTAAGTGAAAGGCTTGTGACTAAAATAAAGTCACAAGACTCGGCTAAATAGAAAAAGTCTAAAAGACAAGGGGGCTAAATGGTAAAAGTCTAAAAGACAAGGGCTTTATGCTCATTATTGTAAAAGGGTATAAATACCCCTTCACCACCTCATTTGTGAGGTGTGTCTCTAGGTGTTTCTTAATCTTATTCTAATCTTTTCTCTAATCCTCCTCCTCCCTCTTTCTCTCTCTACTTTCTCTCTCTAGACTATACACTATATTGCTTATTGATCCTATATTCAAGACCTAACAAGTGGTATCAGAGCTGCAGGAGTGATTTAGTGTTGTTTAGGAGAGCTTATTCGGACAGCTTATTTCGTCAGCTTATTCCAGCAGCTTATTTTGAGCTTATTTGAGCTTATTTTGTGTTTTTTCGGTCCTGATCTGATCTGCTTTGTTTATTATGGTTAAGTTCAAGTTGCTTATTCTGTCAAGTTTCAGCTTATTCTAAGTATTCATGAGCTTAATGAGTCATAACAGCTTATTTGAGCTTATTTTGTGCCTATTTTGTTAATTTCGGTTGTGTTTCATGCAAACGAAATTGATTGTTTACTATTTTATCGTAGGAGGCAAAATTTGTTCAAAATATGCTTATTTGAGCTTATTGTCAAAATCAGTAGTTCAAATTCAGTAAAAAGTTGTTACAAAAATCAAATTCAGTAGGTGTTAAGTCAAACTCGGTTGTTTAACTGGTCAAACTCGGAATAGGTTTGTTGCAAAATTGTTGACTGGTCAAATTCGGATTTATAACTGATTTTAAATTCGGATTTATAACTGATTTTATAGACGTTTGACTTTTGATCAACAGTCAAACTCAGTTTTGAAACGTGTTTTTAGATCTGACAATTTCATAAACAAATCCTACACTCAATTGAGTTAATCATCATTGATCCAAAAATCTTTCTTAAAAAATCAAACTCAGATCCAAAGCAAAACTCGGAAACAAACTCGGAACCAAATCTCAGATTTATCTCTTGAGTGGTTAACAAGAAGTTAATAGATCTTAAAGATCTAAATCTCAACAGAAACATCATCACAGATTCGATCCAAACCTTACAACACAAAAAGTGAACTTGTCTCAGATCCAACACCAATCTCGGAAACAAGTTAAAAACGAAAAATAATAAGTGATCTCAGTTTGGTTCGTTTTTGTTGTCTCATTATGATTTGTAGATCTTGAAAGATTTTTTTTAACTCAAACGAACCATCTTCATCATAGATCGAGTTTAAAGATTTCACTTTTTGTTAATATCCGAAAATCAAAAGTCAAACAAAGAACAACAAGTGTTCTTGTCCTCTTTTCTTTCGATTCATAAATTCAAGAAAAACAAGAAACGAACATGATCTCAGTTTGGGTTTAAAACGTTATCTCTTTTCAAGATTTAAAAGATCTATAAAGATCTTCACAAAACAAAAAC
>BQNB010052650.1:0-40387 GCA_026074375.1 Tanacetum coccineum
TTTTAATAAGACTTATGTCTTATAAGTTTGTGAAATAGATGCTTAATGGGCTGCCCTGGCCCATTAGATGGGTACGGGTGGCCCATTAAGTATTTTTTTCGGCTTCGTCTTCGTCTTTGACTTTTGACTTCTCGGGTTTGACTTTGGTTGACTTTTTTGACTTTGACTTTTCTGCTCTTCCCGTTCCGTGCTCGGTTTTGTCCGTTTTGGCTTGATTTTTCGTCCTTTAGTAAATATCCGGTACCTGCACAGTACAAACACAAAAACAAGCATACATATGGCATTTTATGTGCGTTTTTGGTTGTTTAAGTCCGTTTTTAATGGAAAATGGTATGTGTAATTAAGCACATACCAAAATCCCTCATACTAAGATATTGTCGTCTCCTTACGCAATGCTACAAGTAAACACTTAAAAAAACTAAGAATCTTGATCCCCCTTGACTAATTACCTCGAAAAGTAGCCAAGTGTTCATCAAGGAGAATTAAAGAATCAATAGCGTTGAAAAGCCCTGTTTTGACCATTTTTATATTTACACTAACTACCAATAATATTTTTGTATTTTTCCTTTTTTTTCTCAATTAACTAACATGCTTGACTTTCGTTATTTTATAACTTTCAGGGATCATAGAACAAGAAACATTTCAATCCTAAAATGCCCCAAAAAGGATAAATTCATCGTTCTCGACTTTTTACTTATTCCATACCAAGCTTAAAACGAAATCACCGTTAAATATCAGTTAAGATGCTAACACTACTCATATTTGCAACTTGTGAACTTTTCACTCCCGACTTTTATTATATCTTAGGTGAATGTGCCATTTTGAATTTCAACCATGGATCAACATTTTGCAAAATTTCTATGCTTCACGTTCCACTCGAGAATAATGAGTTTGAAGGCGAGATTATCCCATGTAGCAATTTATACTATATATATATAATATAATATAGGTGAAAATAAACAAATCACTTTCAAAATCCAAAAAGCAATAAGTTTAAATTCACAAATAAAAATATATATATCCGGAAGTATCGGTTTCTCGAATCACAAACTTAAACCGAAATAGTCTATAGGTCAAACAGCATATTTAAATTCTAAGATTAAAGAGATTTTCCTATATTTATTAAGTCACATTTGCTACACTAATATAATTACACATCCATTAAACAAATGAAATCATCGACCTTTTAAAAGGCTGCAACATCGGTTGTGAGCCGGCAAGATGCAGCAAACTTTTATCAGTCTCGGATAATTAATATGTGCCTTATTTAGAAGACTGCAACATCGGTTGTGAGCCGGCAAGATGAAGTAAACTTTTATCAGCCCACAGTTTATTATTATTATTACCATATTTTTCATCATTTTTTTAACACTTTATATTTCACGATATATAGAGAAGACTTCTTTTTGTAAAATTTAAGTATAAATTTAAACTAAGACTAAAAAATATTATTGACTACATCTCAAAAATTGTTGATTTAAGTTTAACTTTCAAAAATAGCACGTATTATTAGTCCGGTTAGGAGCTTATGGGAAAAAAGCAACAAATTACATACATGAGCTCTTAAGATTTCCAAATAATCCTTGTTTAGAATCCAACTCATACTTAACTCTATAATTTTTTGTTCTTCGCAAAGATCCGCGAACGCTTAGTCTAAAAGTTAAGAAACAAGCTAGAGCTCAACACGCTCGATCGCGTCAAAATTTATTCTTATTCTACTCAGCAGGAAAGTCAAAATTGTGACAAAACACTTATTTTATTTTAGAAAATTTTTAAATTTTTTCTTTTTTTTAAAGTTTGGTGGTAAAAACAGGATTACGTGAAAACAACGGCTGCAGGCATAATCAAATCGATAGACCCCGTCCCCCATACTAGAACTGAACATTGTCCTCAATGTTTTCAGAAGGGTCTCTACGTAAATCCTAAGTCGTTTATTAAGTATGCTTAAAGATAAACGTTAGTCGATAAGATTTGAATATTGGATTCCCAAAATGAAGCTGAGGATTTGAAGCTCTAGTGAACGGAAGACAAAAACTGTGAGCACGAGAGGCTTCAAAAATCCGGGCAATCCTGGACATACACAACAAAAAACAAAGCACGGAAAATGAAAGAGGCGAGCCTCTCACAATAGAAAACACTTATTCATTACTACATAACTTAGCATACTGCTACTACGATTATACTAGGATAAGCATGGGTTGCCACCCACGAAGTGCTTGTTTTAGGTTACTTAGCTTGACCCGATCCTCCCATACTTGAACTGGTCAAGGGGGATAGAAATGGAGACACGGAACATCCAAAACACGGATGTCCTCTCCATAAGAGCAAGGAAAAATCTCCATCGGGCTTTCAAAAATTTTAATGACTTTGAAAGCTTTAGGGCCCCGATGAGATAATTCCGGGAGAAGAGAAGTATGAACTCTTTTAGAAGTGAGAATCCCGGGGTTGAAAACTTTTTCCTCATTTTCGGATGAAAACGAGAGTAGAGTTTCGGACCCGGGAACTTCTTTGTGGAAAGGAAGTTCATAAAGAGGAGGATTAAAATCCTCAAGAATTAAAAAAGCATTAGTGGTCTTCTTTACATTCTTTTCCATTGTTGCATGATTGGTGACTTCATGAATGAGTATACCCGGGTTAAATACCTTGTCCTCGTTATTGGTTGAAGGCAAAGCATCAACCTCGGAAAAATCCTCATAGAAAACCGAGTCACACTCGGGAAAAGGAAGGAAATCACTTGATCCAGGTGGATCAAGTTCATCAATCAAGATTTTAGAATCTTTGATTTTCTCTTCCTTGGAGTCAAAAGGATCATCATAAGTATCATCATTGACGGTTTCAAGATCAAAAAGTTCATCATCATAATCATCCCATAATGGTGGGGATGAGTAATCACGAGCATGTTCATCGGTGAACATCTTAGAAATGGTATCAACAAGATTGTCTGCAAGATTACCCTCATCAACCGAATCCTCAAGAATATAATCCATTTCCTTGGTAGGATCATTGTTAAGCAAATATTCTATTTCTCTGAGATCGGATTCGATATAAAAAGGATGATCATCATTTCCTGGTAGAAATGAATCACTTGCGAGATAAGCTTCGAATTCTTCCCAAATTAACTCATTTTCTTCGAAGTAAGTAATTGTGGGGGAAGAAGAATACTTGGTCACGGGTTCCAAAATTGGAGTGGGATCGCCACTCAATGGATTATCATGATATGGAGGGAGATCTTTGGTTTTATTAAAATTTAGCAAGTTCTCAATAATGTCTCCCTCCGGATCAAAGATATCATCATTAACTTCCGGTGAAGTTAAGTCGGTATGAGAAGTGAGAGAAGAAGTGGGATTGCCACATGGATGATTTGTTGCAAACAAATCTTCAAGAATTTCCTCATGTGAAACATTATAGACATCAGTCATGTTGATTGATTCTTGATGAGGTTGGGCTGAATAGCTTGAAGTGTCATGTCTCATATTCAAGATTAATCTTTCATTGCCATCACAGAGAATCATCTCTTCTCCGTGAACGTCGATCAAAGCACGAGCGGTCCTTAAGAAATGTCTTCCCTAGATGAGGGGGACACGAGGATCGCTCTCATAATCAACAATGACAAAATCAGCGGGGAATGTGAACTTTCCAACCGGAACAAAGACATCTCTTACAATTCCTTCCGGTGTACAAATTGCACGATTAGCAAGTTCAAGGGTCATTTAGGTGGAAATACGCTCGGGTAAACCTAACTTTTTCTAAACCGAGAGTGGCATGATGCTAGCACCTAGATCGGCTAGGGCTTTGCACTTAAGCTCACTAAAACCACATAGAATGAGAAATTTCCCAGGGTCACCTAGTTTTCGGGTAACTTCTTTAGGATAATCGCTGACCAATTTTCATTGAGGGGGGTATTTACCAGCTCTAAAAGTTTCTCTTTATTGGAAAGGAGACTTTTAAGCATCTTTTGGTATTTTGGGATTAGAATCAAAGCATCGGCAAGAGTGATATTGATATGAAGTTGTTTAAACATCTGCCAAAATTTGTGGATTTGGACTTCATCTTTTTCTTTCTGTTTTTCTTGGTTCATTCTTGAAGGATAAGGGATATGAAGATGACGAGGATCCCTTTGGTGAACCACATAATTTCTTTGAGAATGAGGTTTAGCTTTTTGGACGAGAGGAGGTGGGACCTTAATGGTAAACTCACTATGTTTCGGGTCTGTTAAAGTCTCCTCTATACGTTCATCCTCCTCTAGATTAACGAATGGAGGAGGCATAAGAACGGAAGGTCCATCAAGAACAAGACCACTTCGGGTGGTAATGGCTTTCAATTCACCTTTTGGGTTAGCAATGGTGTTGCTAAGGAGAGATCCCGTACCCAAAGTAGAAGCGGTGTTCATTTGGAAAAAGCTAGCCATCATGTTCTTAAGCTCATTGGTTTGGTTAGACATTAAAGCTTGAATCGAAGTTTGCATTTCATTCCTTAACTCATTTTTCACATTGTTAATTTGGTTTTGCATGGCTTTCATGTTAGCCTCATTTGTTTTCTTAATTTTCTCCAATTCACTTAAAGGAACACTTTGATTTTGTTGAATTGGAGCTTGATAATTTGCATTTTGATTAAAATTGTTTTCTCGGTTATATCCTTGAGGTTTGCTAATCCGGTTTTGATTATTTTGTACGTTTTGTTGTGCAAAACCCGGTGGTCGAGTTTGATTACCCACATCTGGAGGACGATAACCGGAATTACCCTGATTGTAGTTACCCGCGGCTGCTGAAACCTATCATTGAATATTATCCCAATATTCCGGGAAAGTATTGCCATCGGCGGCGAGACACTGATAGTAGGGATGAGCACCACCGCAAGTGACACAAATTTCCTCAACAGCCTTTACGGAAGCTGGAGGTGGGGTTGCTTGGAATTGTTTGAGAATAGCCGTCATGGCGGTAGTCACAGCACTCGTTTGCTGATTTACTGCATGAGTAAGTTTGGCTATATCAGAGGAAGAAGAAGAATTAACATCACTTGATTTCACTTGAGAAACAATCGATTTGTTTCGTGAATTGCGGACCTTGGATTTATTTTCGATAATTCGCAACACATCTTGAGTCTGTCTTTCCAAGAGATTGCCACCGGCGGCAGAATTCAAAGAATCTTGGTCGGTCGGGTTTAAGGCATTGTAGAAAGTATCAAGTTGGTAAAATTCGGTGAAACCATGATGAGGGCATGCACGAAGGAGATCTTTGTACCAGTCCCATGCCTCATGAAACGACTCATCAAACTTTTGTTGAAAGTCGGAAATCTCATTTCGGAGATTTGTCGTTCTTGAGGGAGGAAAGAATTCGTTGATGAATTTAGAAACAAGATCTTCCCAAATGCTAATAGAACGAGAGGGTTCTTTTTCAAGCCAACGGCAGGCTGCCCCCGCAAGAGAGAATGGAAAAAGCATAAGCTTAATCGCTGAATTTGGCACATCCTTGTATTTTATTATGGAAGTTATTTTGTTAAACCAACGAATGTGATCATGAGGATTGTCTTTCTCAAGTCCGAAGAATTGGTCCGAAGTCATCATATTAATGAGACTATGCTTAAGCTCGAAATGCTCAGCAAGAATTGGTGGAACCACGATTGTCTCCGCATAACCCTCGGTGGGTGCACGAAGCAATTCCGTCATAGTACGTTGATCAGCCATCGTATCTATGGGAGATTCTTCAAGAGAAAATGGTTGCTTTGAACGTCTACGGTTACAACGTTTCGGGTTTGTGGTGGTTGGATTAGAAGAAGAATCACCAACGAGATTAGAATAAGAACGAGTGCGCATGCACTAAAAATCAAAATATTTTTTTTGGTTTTTCAATTGATTCACAATTTATTTTAATGGACAAAACGAGATCGAATAACTTAAACCAATAATCGACAAGCTTCACGGTAGCTCTTTAAAATAAAAACGCACAAAGGAGCGGAGGAGTAGGAAAGCGCGAAGCTATTAAAAACCTTTCTCCTTTAGGGTCGTTGTTCCTCGGAACAACCCTCCTTAAACCCCTCTTATACTAATACGGAACAATTTTTTTATGTTTTTGATTTTTTTTGATTTTATCTTATACTAATACTAATAAAATAAAATGAAAAATATTTTTTTTATTTTGGTATTTTTATAAATAAAAGAAAATATTCACAAACGGGAATGATAACTTCACGAGGGAAGGGTCTTCAAAAACTAATCTTCAAACGTATTCACGAAAATCGCACACACCTCCCCGGCAACGGCACCAAAATTGATAACCAACTTCTTAGGGTTAAATTATAATTCAATTATAGTATACGTATTCCGAAAGACTCAAAAAATTCCTTTTGACCAAAGGAAAATCAAAAATCTCCCGGGTCGTTTCCCAACGAGGCGTGAATTGAAAATCGGGTATACGTTCGTGATCGCGTTTTTGAATGGATTAAAGATTTGATTTGGGATTTCTATTCCTAATAATACTAAGCAAAGAAAAGTAAGAAAAACCTAAAAACGAAAGCAAACAAGGGATTTAAACCTAAAAACGAGAACGAGGTCAAATCCCAACCCGTTGCTTAAAAAAACCAAATTATGAAATTTTAACCTTATCGGAGCAAATTATTTTTTCCTAGGTGCTAATTGATAAAAGAAAATTTAAAAAAAAGAATTATATTTTTTTAATTTTTTAATAATTTTTTATGAATTAAAAACTGATTTAAAAAGAAAAATTGATTAAAAATAGTAAACAATCTTGGAAAAGTGAGAAACCAACTTATCAAAATAAATTGTTATAAGTTGAAAATGGCTTATGGCTTCAAAAGGACTAAATGAGTATATAAATAAAATGTTGAGTAGGGCTAACAAATAGCCCTACTAGTGCCGTTGGTTAAGTGTGTGTTTGTTAAATATGTATGTGTGTTAAAGGGGAGGTCTAGGGTTCGAATCCTTGGCATCCCTTTTTGCAAAAAACTTTTTTTTTTCTTTTTTTTACACACTTATAAAACAGACAAAAACTAGTAAATTTAAAAAAGACAACTTTTTATGAATCTCAAAAATAAGTTGGAAAATAAGGGAAAATAAGCTGACAGAACTTAACTTTTACACTAAGGCTAAAGGCACTAAACTGTTTGCTTTTTAAAACACAAATAAGCTAAGGGAAATACAAGATAAGCAAAAGCAGATGAGCTACTACTCCTAATAAGCAAGCATGATCAAAATAAGCCAGGGAAATAAGCAACACAAGCTAAAAAAAGCAAATAAGCTAAATGCTAAAACTGTTAACAATGCAGCCTATATGGTTACTTTTGAGCTTAAATTTAAGCCACTATATGGAACCTTGTGGACTAACAGCTTATATGGGCTTAAAGCCTGGCTTATGGGCTACTAAAATCTACAAAGAAATTAAGATTTGAAAAACAAATAAGCTAGGAAAAAGGCTTGTGAAATAGGTTGTTTTCACTCAGTGCATCCTTTTTGGTTTTCTTAAAATGAAAAAACAGCTAAGTGCAGGATACAAATTAAGCTAGGAAATTAGCTCCAAAATGAAAACTGAGTTAAAACAGATTATGTTTGACAACTAAAAAGCTTATCTACTTAAAATTAAACTCTAAAACTATTTTTACTAACCTAAATATGAGATTGAAAAGGGTTGTTTTTAAACTTGAAAACCTTAACAAACTTGACCGAATTATTTACAACCAGAAAGTAAAATAAAGACACTGGACTACTGCATTGACACTTAAAAACAACATTAAAACTACTTAACAACTGGTTTTGAAGTCCTAATCAAATAATCTATTTTAAAAACTTTTCTATCACCACATTTTTACACAGCTTTTAGACAAGGCTCAAAAACAAACAAACAAACTTAAAAACTTTAAAAGGACAGCTGCACTACTATCTTAAGATAGCTTGCCAAAAGTGGCCAAGTGACCCAAATGGTTTTTAAGCCAAATTGACCCTTTTTACCCTACTATCCCAAACACCCCTTTAACTTTTTAAAATCAAATTTTAAGCTAATAAAGGGTAAGTTAAGAAAAAGGTTTTGAAAAGAAATATTAACCAAGCAAAGTTAAGCAGAAATAAGCACAAATACCACAGGAATAAGTACTTAAATAAGCAAATAAGCAATACAATTTAAAGGGAAAATATGGACAAATTAACATAAAACTTGAACAAAGGACATTTAAGCATTAAACAAAGATAAACAAGCAATAAATGACATAAATAAGCAAGATTAAGCAAGAATAAACAGAAAATAAGCACATGAACAGTAAAAAGCAAAAACTTGAAAAATATGAAAACTTACTAAACCCTTGCTCAAAACAGGGTGAATAAAAGCAATCTACAAGCTCTAGCTACTGTCAATAGAGCAAGACTATGTGGTCCCTGATCAGCTCTTCCAAGCTAGCTTATCATCTAAAATGCTAAGGTATTTTGAGGGTGGACCCCTTTTTTTATTTTCTTGATTTTTTAGACAAACAAGTAAACAATCTTTTGTATAAGCTTTTAATGACTTAAAAGCTTATAAAAGAGCTTATCAAACAGTATTTAAAAGACAAGTAAAATAAATGACAATGATTTAAAGAAAACACTTAAATTTCATTAACTTGAAAAATTAAAATGCAAGTATTTAAAAGACAGAAATTAAATGACAGTAAATTAAAGTGCAGTATATTAAAAATGGACAAACTTTGTTAATACAAATTGGACTTAACAAAAATTCGACCAAAAAGTAAATAAGCTACACTAGCCTATTTATACTAAAAGTTCTAGTCTTGAGCTTCTTCTTGTGTTTCTTCTAAGAGTGCTTCAACTGTTGTGTTTGTTGTGTGAGTAGAAGCCAAAATCAATCTTAGCTATCAAAATTAAGTGTTTTCTCCGAAGCCATTGTCATCAAAACCCATCATTTTCCATGTCTTTTTTTTATTGGCCAATGGGGTGAGCCAGGATTGCTAAGGTGGCAAATTAGCCATGTGAGTGTGGGGTTTAGGATGGTGATGTTTTTGTTTTTAGGAACAGTAGCCAAGGTGGGGGGGACGAAGGGTGAATAGTGTTGTGGCGGGAAATTTAGTTTAGGGTTAACAGGGTAAAACTTTGGGGGTTTGGCACATTTGGTCCCTCAAGGTGTATATTGTTATTGCAATGAAAGTCCTTTGTGGTGTGTAACAGTTTTGGGACTTGGCAAGTTTAGCCCTTCCATTTGTATGATATTGTTGCAAAGTTAGTCCTTTTGGACTAACGATAGTTAGGGTTAAAGGATAATATGGGCTAATGGCTGTTAAGTCTGTTTGGGCCATATATATTTATTTTGGGCCGGTTTAAATATAAAAGGGAATTAGGCCATTTGTCTTCATAATGGATGTAAATGGTGTGACCCGACCCATTAGAAGGTACGGGTAGGACAACCATTTAACATTTCTATCGGTATCGAGCTTTGACTTTGTCAGGGTTGACTTTGACTTTGACTTTCACGCTTTTCCATTCCGTGCTCAGTTTTGTCGTTTTTGGCTCGTCTTTCCGACCTTTTCTTGATAGTCGTTTCTGCAAATATAAATGAAAACATACGAATACAATGTATTTTTTGGTACGTTTTTGGTAATTAAGTCCGGTTATTAATCAAAAATGGTATGTGTATTTAACCACATACAGGGACACTAGCCTACTTAATTTTTCCATCAGGATTGTAATACTAGCCAGGTGTTTACTGATGTTTGTAAGCAACTCCTGTACTAGTTTAGCATACCTACAGGCTGATTCTAAGGATTGATCTAGTAGATATTTTGATTTAACATGTTCAACTAGATCCCTAAGAAAAAAAAAATTCCCAAGCTTGCATTAAAACCTTCGGTGTTTCCCTAAAAGAAATACGATTAAATTTCTTTAAAATGGTTTCAATAGAAATCATTAAATCTTCTTTAGCTTGCAAAATTTTCTCACTTGTTTCTTGAGGAGGTTGATGAATGACGAGAAATTGTGGGGGTTGAATTTGGTCAAAACCGGAAGAATTGGAATCGTGAAAATTTTAATTCATTGGTTAACATTCAAAAGTCGCATGAGGACCCCCGCAATTTTCACAACAAAGACTTTGTTGTTGAAAACTTGGTAAAGTTTATGGGAACTCATCATAGTTTTGATTGTAGCATGATTCCAGGTTTGGAACTTGCGGTGTACAATAGTAAACATAACGAGCATTGTTCCCGCAAAAATCACACAAGATTAGCATAGTGTGTGGGGTAGTCGGAAAATTTTTGAGAATCGTTAAAAGAGTACGGAGTTGAGAAATCGATTGGATTTCCATCTCCATAAGTACAATTTGTTTCCATCAATAAAATGACAACCGCACCGTTGGCACGTACATGAATAACAATAAGGGTTATCCGTCGGTTGTCCACACCTCACACACTCATATCAGAAATAAGACTCCATGAGAATTAAACAATAAAGAGGGATAAGAAGAAGAATTAAATGGCAAAGAGGTTAAAGGAGATTATTTTTGGTTTTTCGAATTTTTTAAACAACATATTTTATTAAAGGACAAAATGAGATTGAATAACTTAAACCGATAATCAACTTGCTTCACGGTAGCTCTTTAAAAGAAAAACACACAAAGGAGCGGAGGAGCGGGAAAGCGCGAAGCTATTAAAAACCTTTTCCTTTAGGGTCGTAGTTCCTCGGAACAACCCTCCATATACCCCTCTTATAGTTTGTTAATCAATTAAAGGTGGGCCGTACTTCACAAGTGACACAAAGGCAAGTTTTAAATCTTTTGTTGTTATTAAATACTTTAGGAAAAGTATTTATGATTATTTGATAATATATTCACAAAAATCGAGAAAATAAAATATTTTTGTATTTTTATATTTTTGTAATAAGAAAATAACTTCACGAGGAAGGGTCTTCAAGGCACAACAAACTTCAACTCGTTAATCGTCTCACAGCCTCCCCGGCAGCGGCGCCAAAATGATAATTGCCTTTTTAGGGGTAATTATATATCAAATAGTAGTATACGTATTCCAAAAGATTCAACGAAATTACTTTTAACCAAAGTAAAATCTAAAATCTCCCGGGTCGTTTCTCGTCGAGGCGTGAATTTGAAAATTGAGTTTGGTTTGTGGACAATGCTTGAATGATCAAAGATTAGGATTTGGTTTTCTATTCCTACTAAACAAAAAGTAAAAACATGTAAATGCAAGTAAACAAGTAAAGCAATTAAAGACTTAAACGAAAAACGTTAACGGAATTTAAAAACGAACGCGACTTAAAACCTAATTTATCAAATTTTAATCCTAAAATAAATTTGTAACTTTTAATTAACCCTAAGTGACTAAAATGTAAGAACAAAGAAAACTAGACCAAAAACGAAAGTGATTTAAGCTTAAAAACACGAAAAACGAGAACGGGATTCAAATCCCGTTCTTTAAAAATTCAAATTCTAAAATTTTACCCCTACAAGAGCAAATCTTATTTTCCTAGGTCCTAAATGATAACAGAAAATTTCCTAAAAAAGAATTAGATTTTTTTAACTTTTTATAAATTTTTATGAATTAAAAACGATATTAACAAAAATTAAATATAAAAAATACTAAACGATATTGGAAAATTCTGAAAAAATGCAAGAAAATACTTTAAGTCATGAAGATTGCAAGAAAAATAAAATCTTGGACAAACAGCTTATAAATAAGCCGTAAATAAGCCCAAAAGGGCTGAATGGCTTAAAGGCTAAAATGCCCTTAAATACCAAACCACTTGGGACTATAACGAAAAAGTCCCAAGGGCGCAGCGGTAGAGTGTGTGTGTTATAAGGGTTGAGGGTGTTGAGGTCCAGGGTTCGAGCCCTGCTCACCTTGGACTTCCACCTTCCCCTTTTTGCTTTTTTTTAATCTTTTTTACACAGCTTATAAATAAGCTGTAAACAACAAACTTTAATGAAGACAAATATTTTTAAAACTTACAAATAAGCTCAAAAATAAGCTCAAAAGCTTGACAGATTTCCTATTTTTACTTTAAGTCTAAATGGCTTAACTTTTTAGCATTTTACAAACTCAATAAGCATTAAAAGACACAAATAAGCCAGGACAGTTAAACTACTAAACCTAATGAGCACAAACAAGCAAAAATAAGCAAAGAGGATAAGCTACACTAAGCTAAATTAGACAGATTCACTAAAAAAGCTTTAACACTTAAAATTTTTGAACTAAAATGCAAATAAGCTCAAATAAGCTTTAACCAAAACTAAATAAGCTAAGATTGATTAAAACTAACCTAATAAGCAGATCTAAACCTAAATTAAGCAAAAACAAAAAGCAAATAAGCTTAAATAAGCAGATAAGCTCTTTGGCCAAGAAATTTAGCCAAACAGCCAAGAAGGCACTTTCTAGCTTAATTTTAAGCTAGTTAGTGGATCCTTATGGCTAAGTGGCTTATATGCCCTTAAAGCTTGACCTATAAGCTACTTAAATCAACAATCAGAAAGGATTTTGAAACACAAATAAGTCCTGAAAAAGGCTTAAGAAAAAGCTTGTTCACACAGATTTGACACTTAGAAAATTTTTATAACTTTTCTAAAATCCTACTTTTGAGCTTAAAAATAAGCTCACAAACAGAACCTTTTTGGCTTTAAAAAAACTATGAAACAGATCGTAGATTGGACCTCAAAGAGCTTATAGCAACATATCAGAAACCATTTTGAATTAAGGTAAGCCATAAGACAGACAAAATTGAAAAGCTATTTGTTCTTTTAAAACACACTTAACCGAACTTGACAGATTTTGGTGAACACTAAAACTCTAACTTGCAGGCTTAATGACTATGTTTCTAACTTGCTTTTAACACTTGCACAAACACAAAACACTTCACTAACACAAATATGCCAAGATCAAACAACAAGAACATGATTCACAGCCACAATTCTCACAGATTCAACAACACTTATGAAAAAGATGGATTATGAGAGTTTTAAACTAAAAATGCAAACTAACTAGTTAAAATGAAGATTTAAAGTTTAACAAAAGTGAACCAAGGGTATTTGACTCAGTTGACCCACTTTGACTTGCAATAATAGACAAACAAACCCACCCCTTTTAAAACCTTTTTTATCAATTTTAAAACTTAATAATACTAAGTTTAACCTAAAATATTTCTGTAACAGATGGATAACAATTATAATTAGACTAACTTAGCACTTTTTACAAGAGTAAGCACTCAAAACAAGCTAAACACTAATTATGCTAATTTATAAGCATAAACTGGACTGATTTTAATGGATAAACTAGAAACAAATGAAATCTAAGATACAAGCTATCATTATTAAGCATCACAATACATAATTAAGCATTACAAATAAGCACTTATCAAAACAGTTATAAGCAATAATAAAGCACTTAATAAGCAATGCTACAGCAAAGCTTTACTAATGAAAGAAAATGGAACTTATGCAAGCCCTTTGCTTAACACAGGGCGACATAGCCTTGGAAAATTAGCTAATCTATAAACTCTAGCTTGTTCAAAATAGACAAGCTAGTAGTGTCCATAAGCCCTTCCATTGCTGGCTTATCTTCCAAATAAAGCTGTTGGTGATTCTGAGGGTGGTTTTTCGATTGTTTACTGATTCGACCGTTTTGTAAAATTTTTTAAGTATACTTTATATTTTAATTAAAAACTAGGTTGCTTATATCGACATGAGATGTCACGCTATTTATGACTAGAAGCCTTAAACAATCTTATGAGAGACTTTTACAATAAGAAAAACACTTTAAAACTGCAAACTTTCATTAATACTAAGACACAGGTTACAAAAGCTTGGAAAAATAAAAGCAAGAGATGCTCATTAAAATGACTTAAAAATAAGCTCGAATATAAAAACTAGGTGCCCTATAGGGCTACAAGTCCCTATTTATATAAAAGCTTTAAGGAGATTACTAGGTCTTCTCATGATTGCCTTTTTGTGTATGAGAGAGCACTCAGAGTGTAGTACGCATTGTTGTCGTGAGAGTTCCAAACGTCTCGATTTGGGCATCACAATCACCTTGGTGCCCAAGTCCTATGTCTCAAACCCTTGATATTTGTCATTGTTCTTCCCTGTGAGAATTAGCGTGGTTGTATGACGATTGCCTTGCCAAGGTGTCATTGTGTGTTTTTGTGAAGGTGGGGATATAGGAGAGAGACATTTTTGGCCATATGTTGCAGGGGCGCTGGCCCCCCCCCCCCCCCCCCCCCCAGGGCCTGGGGGACAGAGGTGGGGGATGAGAGGATGATGAACGCAGTATTGGGCAAGTATTTACCGGGGATTGGTTTATGGTTTGAAAAGTGGCAACGTTGGCCCCTGAGTTTGGTGTTTGTTTGCATCGTTAGTCCTTAAAGGACTAACGGCGTAAAGGTTTATAAGGGTTAATAGGATAACGTCGTTAAGTGGCTTTGGGTTATAGTTTTGGGCTTAGGATTGGGCCGGGTATTAATAAAAGGGTTTTATAAGGACTTGGGCTTTTAAATGGTTTATTTTCCATTTTAATCTTCATAATATACTATAATGGGCTGACCCGGCCCATTAAATGGGTACGGGTGGGCCCATTAAGTATTTCTTCGTTTACGGCTTCGTGTTTGACTTTGACTTTATCGGGGTTGACTTTGGTTGACTTTTTGACTTTGACTTTTTGACTTCTCACGCTTTTTTCTATTCCGTGCTCGGTTTTGTCTATTTTGGCTTCGTTTTTGTCATTTTCTTAGATATCCGTTACCTGCACAATATAAATGCAAAACATATAAATACGATGTATTTTTGGTACGTTTTTTGTCATTTAAGTCCGTTTTTAAAGGTCAAAGGTATGTGTATTTAAACACATACCACATTACTACTACTGATCATTATTACTACTGCTAGTTTATATTTCTACTGCTCAGATTCATTTTTCTTATTGTGCGTAATGGTGGGAAATTTGAGTATTGGAAGGCTGGATTAGTAGTTGTGGTATATGATTTGTAGCTGTTATGATCTAAGTTGCATATCTTCAGAAGACCCCTATTTGATTATGACAAAAAGGGGAAAAAGATTACAGAGATATGATTTGAAGCTTGTTATGTGTGGTGACATGGCAGGTTACAAGGGGAAGTTTTTGTTTTATTTAGGGGGATGATCACATCTCAACTCAAGGGAAGCTTTGGCTTTATAATGAAGTTCATACACGACTTTGTTTGTTTTGTCATCATCAAATAGGGGAAGATTGTTGGGATTCTTAATTTAATGAGATAAAATGAATAAAAGAATGAAACAAAAGGACTTAAAACGCAAAAGAAGAATTCTTCAAAAGATGGAAGATTTTTAAGATTTCAGAAGATCTCCTTAAGAAGATAAAGATAACAAAAGATATTTCTTAATGTTTAAAAGATTTACTTGTTTATATCTTTATGTTAACTTCCTTTGTAAGTCATGATCTCTCTATATAAAGAGATCATAGACACATAGTTTTATATACACAGAAAATGTAGTTGACTAAAGGTGTGTGTGTGTGTGTGTGTGTTCTAGACGTGTGGTTCATTGTAAATGCATAGAGTGAGTGTTGTAGCCTCAAGATTAATGTTTCATTGATCCTGTTACTAGTTAGAGTAACTATTCTAGAATTGATCATCTAGAATTGGGGCAAATAGTGAATGATATGAATGAAAAACCTTGTCTAAATAACTTTGTTCTGCATTGTATCTATAGATTCTTTGATTTTTTTTTGTTTATCTAGATATAAAGATTAAACTATCTTGAGCTTACAAGATATTTAGTAGTTTCACATGTATTACTAATGTGTAAGCAGGAATCATTACACCTTAATATCTAGTATTGTAATTTGAATAAAATAGTAATTGTGAATGAACAAAGATATAACCAAACGCTCCAATATTATTATATCAATAATATGAGTACTCTTCACTAGTACTAAGGTTTACAGCCTTGAAGCTTTTTAATCGACTTCACAACTATGAAAACTTGTATATCAACTAATGCTCCTAGAGCCTTCTTTTATAGACCAAGGAGTTACAGGCTTAAATACTTTCTAAGATATCATGGATCTTTTCTAAAAGGAAAACGTAACATTCTCTTAACACGGAATAATTATACATATGTCTTTTAACAAAAAATAACTCAATACTTATCTTCGCAAGTATTCTTGTTCTCCAGACAATCCTTATCTCTTTACTCGTCTTTATCCTTCTAACAGTAGTAATTCTTTTAGCAATTGTAATCCAGTAGCATAAACTTTTGTACCCGCAGTACTAATAAACATAAGCAATAGTAATATTAGTACTAGCAGTACTAATATATACGCTAATGTAGTTTAAACTGTTACTAGAGTTTTAACATTATACTAGTAGACTAAACAAAAAGTAAAAATCAAGGTAAAAGAAGTACCAAGTAAACAATAAAAATCAAGGACATACTTAGCATATATTTCAGTCTTCAACTCTGAGCAGTCTTAACTTCAACAAGCAGCAGTACCTTAATACTAACAGTACTAACTTATACTAACAGTAGTAACTAGCAGTAGTAACTTTATACTATCAGTACTAATATATACCAGAGCAGTAGTAACTCTAAGAATCATCTTGAAGTCTTTAAGTCCCAACATATGCTGATGCTATTAGAGTTGAGGGATGGATGATAGAGATTTGGTTGAGACTACGACCGAGGAGGAGGTCGGGTCTAGAGAGAGACACACGGTTGAGGTTAAGGTTGACCAGAGGGTCAGGCCAGTCGTCGAGGATGATAGGCATGAGTCTGTTAGAGAGGATGTTCTTGATCATGTTACATCAGATGGAGCTGTAGAGGTTACATATGAGACATTGGGAGGTTTGGTGCATAGATTTCATGATCATGCTGTAAAGATTCCAGTACACCAGATTCAGGTTAGAGAGTGTGAGCAGAGACTTCAAGGGCATAGGATTGCTAGAGTTGACTTGGAGGTCACTACCATGACAGAGAGGATTAGCACGTTGGAGCGGGATAAGACGAGGCTTAGAGGCATGTTGGATGTTGAGAGTCAAAGAGTTTACTGACTACAGTGTGGTTTGTTGCGTGCCTAGAGAGAGTTGAGGCAGATACATCATTTTCGATTCTATGATCGAGTGTGACTTGGTAGACTTGAGGCAGTGTTACTTGGTTGGCACTTATGGTTATCGTCTATTTAGATTGGTTACGTCCGATGTATTATGTGTATCATCGACTAGTTAGTATTTGAATTAGTTGGTAGTAGTATTAGAGATTGTATATCCTGCCATAGAACTCGTAATGTATTCGGCTATATTCGATAATTATAAAATCTATCTTCCTATTTTCTATGATATGATGTTATTTACCTGATATCATTTTCCTTATCTTGTATGTAATATGTTGTTGTTTTCTTGGTCATGGCTTGGTCGTGCATTTGTGTTCAACCCGAATTCTCATATTAAAAAGATTAACTGGATCCATTCAGCGATTATAAAGATTTAATCCTATCCAAGATCTCATAGTGGCATTTATTTTTGTGATACATAAGGATGCCGACTGCAACACGTACCAGAATGAACCAAGATGCAATCAACGAGCTGATCGCCAAACGCGTGGATGAAGCTCTAAAAGCGTATGACACTGCTAGGAACCCCAGAACCAAAGCACAAATTAAGAACGAACAACAAGACAACCATGTCCAAGGAGATGTTAATAATGGGAATGATAACGGGAATGGGAATGGAAACCCCAATGTGAACACCGAAGGTGTTGTCCCTGTTGCACGAGAGTGTACCTACTAAGATTTTATGAAATATCAACCACTCAACTTCAAGGGAACTGAAGGAATTGTTGGGTTGATAAGGTGGTTTGAGAAAATGGAAACGGTATTCCATATCAGCAATTGCTCAGAGAAGTACCAAGTTAAGTATGCTACTTGCACCTTGTTAAACAGTGCACTAACTTGGTGGAACTTACATAAAAGGACCATTAGAACTGATGCTGCATTTGCCATGTCATGGAGAGAGCTTATGAAACTAATGACTGAGGTGTACTGCCTAAGAAATGAAATTCAGAAGATGGAGTTTGAGCTGTGAAACTTGATCATGAAGAGCAATGATTTGGCTGCTTACACTCAAAGATTCTAGGAACTTACCATGATGTGCACCAAAATGGTCCCCAAGGAGGAGGATTGGGTTGAGAAATTCATTATAGGTCTCCTTTGATTACACAAATGGAATGTGACTCACTTGCTGAGACCACTAATACTAACACAAGATGATGTCCGTATTGCTAACAACTTGATGCCCGGTCGGTGGTAGATTCGTGGTAAGTAGGGTGTCGAACACTTGAAGCGAGGTTAAATCTCTCAATTTATTTATATTTTGGTTTATCTAATCTAAGTTAATTATAATCAAAGTCAAACCTATGCTAACCCTATGTTAGTTCTAATTCTAATTCTAACAGGTAAAAGGGGGGTTTCAGCCTGAGAGACTGAGATGGGTTCGGTTGGTGACTATAATCAATTCAAGACACTTTAACCCACGTAAGTAAATTAATAAAAGATAAAAGATAGGTCGAGCCTTATGATAGAAAAATGTATTAGCCATCATTAATCCGATTAGAAGGTTGGTTTGTTTATTTAGTGCAATGATTACTTGACTCAAAGAGGCATATCATTCTTAGACTTAGGCGGGACTTCATCCTAACACCTAGACACATTAATTCTGTCATAATTAAAGCATCCAAATAAAGCATCCTTATTACTCGATTATAATCTATCTTAGGGATTAAAGAAATGGTGATCTTGTTAAACCCTAACTCATAGAGACTTTACCCACTTACCGCTTAATGGCAATTTATACTCTAGTAGTCCACTTGTCCAACTATCCAATGGAATCAGAACATTATTTGTTGAATTATCTAGATTCACCTACTAGTCAACATGTTCAATAAACCAAAGGCAATATCCAATTAACTAGTTAAGCCCGAAGTGTATCCTAGACACAAATTTAGAAGGACAATATTTATGATCTTACGATTCTAGATGTATAAACTACTATATGGAGAGTTATCTCGGCATCTAGATTACTTGGTCCGTATCACTAGATCTAGTTGAATGATAGGTCACATACAAAAGCACGTAAAAAGTATGAATTGATAAACATAAACAAGCATGCAACGATAAATCAAGCAATCGAGATATAAACAAAACCAAACATTCAGATCTTCATAATAATGGCTAATACCCGAAGGTATTAACCTTCAAACATCATAATAAATACAATAGTAATTGTTTTAGCAAAGGTAAACTAACCGAGTTAACGAATGATACCAAAAACTAAACGATTAAAAAAGTATAAGAAATTACATGTTGTCTTCTATGGATTGGAATGCATTGCAAGACCTCTTTCGCTCTTTTTCTCCTTTGAAAATCCACTTTTGTGGTTTAGGTATCGAGAATATAATTTAGCACACTTAAAACTCATTTTTGAGTTTTGTATTTATAGGGACTGGAAGTCGGTTCGATGCGGCGTATCCAATGGATTAGATACGACGTATTAGAGTTTCTTGGAGTACGGACCACGTTTGACATCTTCCAGAATATTATATTCATTCTATATTTCCAATACGGCGTATTGGTCTTCTCTGGATACGACGTATTAAACAAGTTTCCTTTGTGGTCTTTGGTGAGTGCAGGCATGGATACGCCGTATCTTCCTGGATGGATACGGCGTATTGGTCTTCAGAATAGTAAATCTTCAAAATATCTTCAGAATGCGCGCCTTTTGCTAACTTTCACCAACTACTCCATAATTACTGCAATTCTCAAATATAAAGATTAAGTAACAATTCTTTGCAATAATTATATAAAATGGGTTAAATATACGTGATAAAAGATGCTATAAAATAGACGTTATTTGATGTCATCAACTTGTTTACGTTCTTTTGTATGCGACATATCATTCGACTGGATCTAGTGATACGGACCAAGTAATCTAGATGCCGAGATGGCTCTCCATATAGTAATTTTTACATCTAGACCAATAGAATTATGAATAATAACCTTTCTTTTTTTTAGACAGCGAGCTTAGTTGGACTGGTAGGTGACCCTTGGGATCAACGAGTACGTTCTCAATTAATTGGTAAAGACTTGGTTAGTGGACTACTAGTGTATGAATTGCCTTTAAGCAGTAAGTGGGTAAAGTCTCTATGAGCTAGGGTTTAACAAGATCACCATTGCTTTAATCCCTAAGATAGATTATAATCAGCAAATAAGGATGTTTTATGCGGATATGTTTAATTTTGACAGAATTCTTCGTATCTAGGTCTTAGGAAGAAGTAACGCCTAAGTCTTAAGAATGATATGCCACCTCGAGATAAGTAATCATTGCACCAAATAAACAAACCAACGTTCTAATTGGATTAATCATGGCTAATATTGTTTTCTTATATTTGGCTAGACTGCTCTTGTAACACCCCCAAATTGGGTCGCAACAGAATAAGGGTCTGGGGCGTGTTACTTCATAGATCGATAACACAAGATATATATAGAACGACCAAAAAGTCATTTAAAACTGATACATTGGATTTAACAAAGTATTTGTTACATAAGCCAGAAGCTTCACTTGTTCACTTGTTCAAAATACAAAGATTTCTAGCCCATAACAGATATACAAAATGTAATGCGACAAAATCTTTAATGCATGATATCCAAATCAAAACCACCAATGTATCCCTTGCACCTTGTGCTTATTGACCTCCTGAAAAACATTGCTTTAAAACGTCAACAATAATGTTGGTGAATTCATAGGTTTGATAAATCGTATATTGTAGGACCACAAGATTTCCCAAGTGTATGATAATGCAACAGATGCAAACATCATATAAATGTAATTACGTTGCCCTAAGCTCATGACACTGAAGCTCGACATAAATGAATACCATATAAATGGCCTACATTGCCCGTGATGATGTTCTAACCCGCAACATCCTATGTTCGAACAGTATAACGTTTCATTTGCCCAGTGATTCTAATCACCCGAACGGGAGGTCAATCCAATAGATCTATTCATAACATTCGCGCTCACAATCCAGTAACTGACAGTTCATGATAATGGGCTCAACTAGGGTTATCGCTACCTAGGCAACACGTAATCATAATGTGAAACTTATCCACTTGTGTCCAATTATAAAACAGTGCATGTTTCTCACCCTAAAAACTTGCAAAACAAATCATGTAAAATGTGGGGCTATGAACTCACCTTGAGTGAGCGAATATCGAGTATATCACAAAAAATGCGTCACGGAATTGGAATCGTATTGCAACTAATCCAATATAGGTCGTATAAGTACTAATCACATTGGGTAACTACTACCATATATAATTCTATATAGCTAATCACCATCTAATTGTTTTAGTGAAATCATATTTATAAAGTTAAAACGTTCGTTTATAAATATACCTTTAGTAAAAATGACATAACTTTATCGTTTCAAGTCCGTTTCTCGCGTTTCTTATGTCCATGCTTTCGTATTAAGACGACGTATCAAAATATGACATTTTTGTATTTCATGTCCTCTGGTGAACAATACTTTTTACTGTTCACACCAGTTATAAAGTTATTTTTATAGTTTTAGTTATCGTAAAACCCGTAAATGGCGTATCTTATTCGTTATAGCTCCGTTTTTAGCGATTCTTTCGAGTACGTTCTCGTAATTAAAAGTTCTACTTATTTATGAGGTTTTCCAAAAATAAATGTCTCTGATGAACAGTAACTTTTTATAAAAGTATTAATTATCGTAAACTCGCGAAATTCATAACTCCTTCGTTATTGATTGAAAAATTACGATTCTTATCATTTTGGAATCCTAAAAATATGTGTGATCTGTGAAAAATACTAAACTTTATATTTTAGAAGTATTTTATAACTTGCTTTTATAAAGTTTATTTTATAAATCCGGTATTAACGTAAAACGTATATTTGTCGTATCTTTTTCGTTATAAGGCGGTTTTTCGAGTTCTTTACATATTTGGAATCGTCACGAGGTGTACTATCTTTATAAAACATAATATGGCTATTACCATACACGAACCAAAACGTCCCTTTTGTATCTTGTTTATAGTTAATTATATAAGCTTGTTTTTATATACTTTTCTACTTAGTAAATTACCACAAGTTTCCCACAACTCTTTATACCCTATGTCATACATATAATAATGTCCTTAGTCCATATTTTGTCCACATGAGTCCATGATATCAAGATTAACAAGTCTTTAACATCAGATGAAAACATAAACTTTCCTTAAATAACTTTTAACTACAAGTTTATACTTATACCTTTTCCACTTAAACCAAACATGATGCCATACCTATTTATCCAATATTTCATGATGTTATCAACTACATGACATGAGTAAAAATGTACAAAACCATGATCACAAGTATAGGTTCATTTTCCATGATTAAAAGTTTCCTAATGATGATTTTTGCTACATAGATCTCATATGTGCATAAAATGATAAATGAAAGACATAAAGGGTTTTAGATAACCTTAATGAGATGTAGTATGATAGAAAATGATATCTAAACCTTTGTTTAGATATTAATCCAAAGCTTTTAAAGCTTAGAAACCCTAGTTTTCTTAAAGAAAACTTTCACTTGCAACCACTTGATTAATCCTTGAAATGCTTAATCAAGCCTTCACACCTCCTTGGAATAGCTTAGATATAGTGTAGGATTACTTAGAAATGAGGTAGATAAAAATTATGTGGATGGTTTGTGTTGTTGGGTTGTTGCCATGGCCAAGCAAGAGGAAAAGGGGAGAACAAGTTGGTTTTTATCAAGTGTAAGAGTTGTGTATGTTTATTCACTAGTATTGCATGACTTATAAATAACCAAGAGTTATCTAAGTGATAAAAGAAAGACCAAGACTTATGGTCTTAGGGGGGGACGGCAATATTGAGCAAAAAAAGGGATAACTAGTGGTCAAAACCACTAGTCATGCCTTAAGTCCTACAAACTTTGCAATGTACATGTACTAGGTCTTTAATTGTTATGTTCTTATGTTCCCTAATAGTTGAGATGAGTTCCATGAAATGAGGAAGCAATATCTAGCTAGTTCTTGCAATATAATGAAAGTATTATTTCACATTTTGAAAGTATAAGTTGTAGGTAATGTAAGTTGTAGTTAAATTAATTAAAGGGTATACTTGCAAGTTGTGTATGTCTTGCTTATTTATTTTAAATGGGGCGTCCCATTTGGTATGTGTGGTTAAAGTTTTATAAACTTTTTGATCATTGGAAATAATAATAGGCATTTGTTGAAGCGTAGATTAATTAATGTGGTTCCGGGTATGCCTAAACGTAACTTTATCGCGAAACGTAAACACTTTACGTAACCAATAAAATAAAATAAACAAAGTTAATAATTATCCTCATAATAATTACTTAACTCTTGCTTGATGTAAACCTTTAATTGTTTGACGCCCGTTTACATTGAATGATCATTTTTTTAGCTTACGCGATTTAACTTAACGATTACGATTAAAAGTAAACGCGTACAATAGTAAAAATACATAGTGAATTTTATTGACGTCGTCAATGACCCTAAAATACGGGGTGTTATAGTCTCCCCCTGTTAAGTGAGCCTTTTCCTCAAGGCTTAAGATGCGGCACTTGACGACGGTGCGGTCTTTGTGAAGAGGTGTGGATATTTCTTCTAGAATTGGTCTTCGCGTTCCCATGTAAACTCAGGACCTCTCCTGGAGTTCCATCGAACCTTGACTAGTGGAATGCAGCTTCGCTTCAACCGTTTAACTTCACGGTCCATAATTTCTGCCGGCTCCTCGACAAATTAAAGCTTGTCATCAAAGTGAAGTCCATCCAATGGAACGGCTAAAGGTTCGTCGGCATAGCACTTCTTCAAGTTGGATACATGGAATGTATTGTGAACCCTGCTCAGCTCTTGCGGAAGCTCAAGTTTGTATGCAACGGATCCAACCTTCTCCAACACCTTGAATGGTCCAACGTACCTAGGGTTCAACTTCCCCCGTTTGCCAAAAAGGTACGACCCCTTTCCAAGGCGAAACTTTAAGCATAACTTTATCCCCAACTTGAAATTCCATCGGTTTACGCTTTAAATCCGCGTAACTCTTTTGTCGATCGCGAGCAGCTTGCATTCTCTGCTTGATTTGAACGATCTTCTCAGTTGTTTCTTGCACTATTTCTGGACCAATGAGTTGAACTTCTCCAACCTCGGCCCAACAAACGGGTGAACGACACTTTCGACCGTAAAGTGCTTCAAATGGTGCAGCCTTGATGCTAGCGTGATAGCTATTGTTATATGAGAACTTGACTAACGGCAAATGGTTAACCCAACCCTTTCCAAAGTCGATTGCACAAGCACGCAACATATCCTCGAGAGTTTGAATAGTCCTCTCGCTTTGTCCGTCTGTTTGTGGATGGTACGCAGTACTCATATCCAGACTAGTACCCAAAGCATTCTGAAGTGACCTCCAGAAATTTGATGCGAACCTAGGGTCACGATCACAAATAATCGAGAGAGGTATTCCATGCCTCGTGACCACCTCCTTTAGGTACATTCTTGCAAGTTTATCCATCGGATCAGTCTCTCTCATCGGTACAAAGATTGCGGACTTAGTGAGTCGGTCAACAATCACCCAAATGGTGTCGTAGCCTTGTGACGACTTAGGAAGCTTCGTGACAAAATCCATAGTGATGTTGTCCCACTTCCATTGAGGTATATCGGGTTGTACCAACAATCCTGATGGCCTTTGATGTTCTGCCTTGACCTTGGCACAAGTCAAACATTTGCTAACATAGGTGGCGATGTTTGCCTTCATATTGGGCCACCAATATAGCTTTTTCATGTCTTGGTACATCTTTTCAGAACCCGGATGGATAGAATACTTTGACTTGTGGGACTCGTGCATGATCACAGTCCTCAAATCGCCATAACATGGTAACCAACTCCTGCCATTGAAGCATAGAGTTCCATCCGCGCGGGGTTCCAACTTTTCCGTCCTAAGCTTCTCTGGATCTTTAGAATTTTCAACCAACATGCCTCCAACATCTTCGTTCTTGATGTTCTCTGGTTTCCGTGCTTCAGTTTGAGCATCCAAAATTTGTTTGGGGAGATTCAAACCTGTAGTCATGTTCCTTCCTGATCAAGGCGTCAGCGACAACATTTGCTTTCCTTGGGTGATAACGAATCTCGCAATCGTAATCACTAAGTAATTCTAACTAACGACGCTGCCTCATATTCAACTCCTTTTGATTAAGAATGTGTTGTAGACTCTTGTGATCCGTGAACACCGTACACTTGGTTCCGTACAAATAGTGTCTCCAGAGTTTCAGAGAAAACACTACCGCTCCAAGTTCCAAATCATGAGTCGTATAGTTCTTCTTATGAATTTTCAGCTGGCGTGATGCATAAGCAATCACCTTCTCTCTTTGCATCAACACAACGCCCAAACCTTTGATCGAAGCATCGCAGTATACGATAAAATCTTTGCTTCCTTCAGGTAAAGCCAGAATTGGTGCACTACATAACTTCTGCTTCAACAGTTGGAATGCTGTTTCTTGTTTGTCACCCCACTCAAACTTGACCTTCTTCTGAGTGAGCTTGGTCATTGGTTTGGCAATCTTCGAAAATCCTTCGATGAATCTTCGATAATACCCAGCAAGACCTAAAAATTGACGAATCTCCGTTGGTGACTTAGGAGATGCCCAATCTTTAATGGATTCGATCTTGGCAGGGTCCACGTGAATACCCTGGCTGTCAATCACGTGACCGAGGAACTGTACTTTAGGAATCCAAAATTCACACTTGGAAAATTTGGCATACAACTCCTCTTTCTTAAGCAACTCTAAGATTAACTTAAGGTGCTCTTCGTGTTCTTGCTTGTTCTTCGAATATATCAGAATATCATCAATAAAGACAATTACGAATTTATCCAAATATGGTTTGCACACCCGATTCATAAGGTCCATGAATACGGCAGGTGCGTTTGTCAAACCAAATGGCATAACTTGAAATTCATAATGGCCGTAACGAGTTCTAAAGGCGGTCTTCGGAATGTCTTCTTCTCGAACCCTCAGTTGGTGATAACCTGACCTTAGGTCGATCTTTGAGTAGACACTCGACCCTTGAAGCTGATCAAATAAATCATCAATTCTTGGGAGCGGATAACGGTTCTTCACCGCCAGTTTACTCAATTCCTGGTAATCAATGCACAAGACCGGAGCTCCCCAAGGTGAGGAACTAGGTCTTATAAAGCCTTTGTCAGATAGTTCTTTCAGTTGCTCTGACAACTCTTTCATTCCCCAGGGTGAGGAACTGGGTCTTATAAAGCCTTTGTCGGACAACTCTTTTAGTTGCTCCGACAACTCTTTCATTTCAGAAGGCGCCAATCGATAAGGTGCCCGTGCTACAGGTGCAGCACCAAGTACCAAATCAATTTGAAATTCCACTTGTCAAGTCGGAGGAAGACCCGACAAGTCCTCAGGAAATACTTCAGGAAAATCTTGAACTATTGGTACGTCCTCAAGTCGCTTCTTCTCTGACTTGTCTTCAACCTCCTTTGTAGTAACATGTGCCAAAAAGACTGGACATCCTTTTAGCATGTATTCTTGTGTTTTGGTGTACGAGATAATGTGCAGACGAGCCTCGTGTCCCCGGTTGCTTCCGTCATCGTGAACAATTAATGTTTCATTTCCCCAGGGGATACGAACGATCTTCTCGGCACACACAATGATTTCTTGGTACTTTACCAACCAATCCATACCAATTATAGTGTCGGAACTACCAAGTTCTACGGGCATTAAGTCTATGTTGAATGGGTGGTTCAGGATATTTATGTACAACCCCTAATGATAGTGTTCAACCCAATTATTCTCCTGTCGGCTAGTTCAACGTCATAATAGTGATCTAATGCAGTGGAGTAATACAATTTGGAGCTAAATGCAGTGGATATCAAAACTCTATCGGCCACCATAATCTATAAAGATAAGAAGCATAGCGTTGTTTAGAAGGAACGTACACGTATAACAACATTGAGTCTGGGTTTGTCCCTGCATGCCCTACCGCATACACCTTGGCTGGAGCATTGCCACCTCCAACTTGGTTACCCCGGTTGTTGTTGTTCTTCAGCTTTGGACATTCCCTCTTGAAGTGTCCTTGGGCTCCACACTCAAAAACAATAGCCTTCCTGACCCTGACCCAGCGCCCCCTGATTGTAGCATTATTGGCATTACGTACTCTACAGTCACGAGTAAAATGGCCTACTTTGTTGCATTTGTGGCATTTAGGAGCACATGGACCATCGTGGTGATAATTGCATTTTGAGCATAGGGGTTTGGATCCCCCATATTGTTTCTTCTCAACAGTCCCTGCAGCATAAGCCCTGCCGGTGTTCTGCCTCTTGTTTTGGTGTTGTTGTTGGTTCTGAGTGTTCCTTGAGGTGTCCTCAAACTTCCTTTTACTCTCTGTCTGGCGGTCAGCAAAAGTGCGGATTCTCTTATCCATCACTTTGATTGCCATTTTAGTTGCCTCTTGCATTGTCTTAGGCTTGGATGCTACTACACTTCCGTGGATCAAAGTCGGTAAGCCACCGACATATTTCTCAATCTTGTCAGATTCTTCAGGAAACATTCTACCACACAGCAGTGCCAGTTCCTGAAAACGTTGGTTGTACCCTATCACATCGGTACCTTTCACTTTCAATTCCCACAGTTCAACTTCGAGTTTCTTAATCTCGGTCCTTGGGCAGTACTTTCCAGTTAGTTTCTTCTTTTTTTCAGTTCAGTCCAGGTCATTGCATAAGCAATGTCATTACCAACAGTCCTAACGTGGGAGTTCCACCACGTTAGAGCATTTCCCAGAAGAGTACAAGTGGAGAACTTGATTTGGTTTTCTACAGAATAGTTGCTTATGCGGAACACAGATTCCATTTTCTCAATCCATTGAGTCAATTCGACAACTCCTTCTGTGCCTTTGAAATTTAGAGGTTGGCATTTCATAAAGTCTGGGTAAGTGCACTCACGAGTGTCTAGCTCGTTTCTCCTAGCACCTGTTCTGAATTTGGCTGTCGACGCATTCGTGTTGGCATCACGTGCTGCCAAAGCGGCTGTAACGCCTGGTTAATCATTGCCTGAATTGGGCATTAGTGACAATGTGTGTTGGGTTTTTCTGGGGCTATTTTAATCCTCGTGGCTCTTTTTTGTGCCCATTATTCTTCAAATCCACAAGAAAATATAATACTCTTAGATTTTCATAAAATAATAACCATGACATGACATATTGCACAATAAGTAAAGTGAGATCACATCAACACAGTGAAATAACAACTGAAATTGTAATCAACAAAGAATATAACCAAATCGAAAATAAAAAAAGAATATTTTTTTTATTAAAAAGAAGAACGGGGGGGGGGGGGGGGGGGGAATTATTTATCACATCAAAATTCGATTACAGACAATGACATAATACCACCATTCCATAGATAAATTGGAAAACCAACATGATTGGTTCAGATTATAAAAATGATCACAATCCGTATTAAGGTATTAACCAAGATTACAACAGACACCTCTCCACCCCCACAACCCTAGCAAGTCGGGAAGAACCCCACCACCTAACTTCGTCATAATAACACACCACTCCAAAACATAAACTATGAACTGCTAACGAAGTTTAACACTTTCCATCCCACTGTTAAGGCCAAACTATGGGTCTCCGATGCTTAGGACCTAAAATGGCGGGTTCCCTAGTTGTTCTCTCGGAGCCAATTACTTACTCTGCCATTCTGATAACCAGTAGGTATGCCAGTCTGCCTCCACAAAACACCCCATACGAGAGCCTCAGATCGCACTTCTCCTGCAATAGATCTGCCATCCAGGCCATCTCTGTAATCACCGTCTACTCCGAACATTCTGTTTGATTGTAACTCTCTGATCTGTGATCTGCTGAGCTACACTGTGGTGACCGTAGTGACTATAGACCTCTGTACGCGCAAGATCACTCGTACCATAGATCGTCCCCAGCCTCTCTAGACATCCTAAGCCTCAGTCTCCATGATTCCAGTAATACGAGCAATGTGGCACACCTAACCCTCCCACCCATGAATGGTGCCGACCATCCAAAAGCATTCGCCACAACAGCACATCTACTAAACCACGACACCCTCTCCACACGACACTCACCCCCCACCCCCACGGTCCCCGGTAGAGATGGCTTCCCCTCTCCATCTCACATCTCAAAACATCAAGACACTCTTTAAACGAACGATGCCCGACTGGGCGCCAGCTATGTGGCTGGTCGCACAACATGTAATTGACGGGTCACGGGTGTGCCCATGCCCCTGTTACAACACAGAATCATGGCTACTGGAGGCTTCGATGACCTATAGAGGCTTGGTGACGATCAATGTCAACGAGTGAACTTGTCGCGTGGGGTGTGGACATGAGGATTTAAGTACACTGATGTTTAGCCGACCCCCCGTATATGCTTCACTTCGCCTACGTCCTCAGCATCGCTAACCCCAACCCCACCCATTCTTCTCCCTCCTGATCATAACCACCCTCTCATTCCTTACGTTCATAATCCCTCTCTCGGCACATAAGCACTCCGCGAGTCATTCACCCTCAAAGACAGAGACAACCCCTCATAAGCCAACACGGCAGACTCCTAGAACAAATTTAGATCAATACACTACATTCAACTTCTTAACATCCTTAATCTCCCCCTTCCTTTCTACCTCCCTAAACTCAAACTCGTGCCCCCTACCCATCCAGCTGCTCCTTCTCACGCCTCCGATTAAATTCTTTACATTCATTTCACCCCTCACTAATCTCACATTAAAACATATAAAACCAATAGTCAACTCCTCAACTAATAAAACAAACCGCTCCACCACCTACTTAAAGACATTTAACTCCCCCACCCTCCACTATTGCATTGTCTCAAACTTAAATACACACAACCAAAACCCCATCAACACAATACCCAACCACTAATATCACCAAAAACACACATCCCCCCACCATACATTAAAAACCCCAACACGAATTAAATGAGGACGAACATTTACCATACTTGAAACTCTCCATAATAATATTCTCATCCATACTCAGAATTTAACACCACAAATAATCGAACCCCAACCGTTAATACACAAACCCAATGATATCATATTCACACCCAAACCGAACAATAGTTTCCAACAAACACTAACCATTAAACATCAAAAGCGCATCCCACACCCTCTACAACACAAAAACCAAATATCAAATCCTCCCCCATTCCCCGCCCCCCTCTCCCCTCTTTAACCCCCACGCGCCCCGCCCCCCCCCCCCCCCCCCCCACATACCCACCATCCCCCCAACCTATCCCATCAACACCCAGATGCGTACTGCCGGCGTGCATTGGGCAGCAACGTGATGCAAACACGAATGGGCGTCGACAGCCCAATTCAGGAACAGGTGCTAGGAGAAACTAGCTAGACCCACTCGTAGAGTGCACTTAACCACCCAGACTTTTATGAAGTGCCAACCATCTAAATTTCAAAAGGCACAAAGGAGTTGTCCGAATTGACTCAATGGATTGAGAACATGGAATCTGAGATTCCGCAATAAGCAACTATTCTGTAGAAAACCAAATCAAGTTCTCCACTTGTACTCTTCTGGGAAATGTCTCTAACGTGGTGGAACTCCCACGTTAGGACTGTTGGGGTAATGACATGGCTTATGCAAAGACCTGGACTGAACTCGAATAAGAAATAAACTGACAAGTACTGCCTAAGGACCGAGATTAAGAAACTCGAAGTCAAACTTTGGGAATTGAAAGTGAAAGGTACCAATGTGATAGGGGAACTGTAGGAATTGAAAGTGAAAGGTACCGATGTGATAGGGTACAACTAACGCTTTCAGGAACTGGCACTGCTGTGTGGTAGAATGTTTCTTGAAGAATCTGACAAGATTGAGAAATATGTCGGTGGCTTACCTGACACGATCCACGGAAGTGTAGTAGCATCCAAGCCTAAGACAATGCAAGAGGCAACTGAAATGGTAATCGAAATAATAGATAAGAGAATCCTTACTTTTGCTGACCGTCAGACAGAGAACAAGAGAAAGCCAGATAATAACCAACAACCACAACAACACCACCAAAACAAGAGACATAACACCGGCAGGGCTTATGCTGCAGGGACTGTTGAGAAGAAACCATATGGGGGATCCAAACCCCTATGCTCAAAATGCAATTATCACCACGATGGTCCATGTGCTCCTAAATGCCACAAATGCAATAAAGTTGGCCATTTTGCTCGTGACTGTAAAAGTACGACAAATGCTAACAATGCTAACCATCAGAGGGGCACTGGGTCGGGTCAGAAGCCTACTTGTTTTGAGTGTAGAGTCCAAGGACACTTTAAGAGGGAATGTCCCAAGCTGAAGAACAACAACAACCGTGGTAACTAGGTTGGAGGTGGCAATACTCTAGCCAATGTGTATGTCGTAGGGCATGCAAGGACAAACCCAGACTCCAACGTCGTGACGGGTACGTTCCTTCTAAACAACCGCTATGCTTCTATCTTATTTGATACTGGTGCTGATAGAAGTTTTGTATCCACTGCATTTAGCTCCCAAATTGATATCCCACCAACTGCATTAGATCACTATTATGACGTTGAACTAGCCGACGGGAGAATAATTGGGTTGAACGCTATCCTTAGGGGTTGTACATTAAATATCCTGAACCACCCATTCAACATAGACTTAATTCCTGTAGAACTTGGTAGTTTCGATGCTATAATTGGTATGGATTGGTTGGTAAAGTACCAAGCAATCATTGTATGTGCCGAGAAGATCGTTCGTATCCCCTGGAGAAATGAAACATTAATTGTTCATGGTGACGGAAGCAACCGGGGACACGAGGCTCGTCTGCACATTATCTCGTACTCCAAAACACAAGAATACATGCTAAAAGGATGTCCAGTCTTTTTGGCACATGTTACTACAAAGGAGGTTGAAGACAAGTCGGAGAAGAAGCGACTTGAGGACTTACCAATAGTTCGAGATTTTCCTGAAGTATTTCCTGAGGACTTGCCAGGTCTTCCTCCTACTCGACAAGTGGAATTTCAAATCGATTTGATACCTGGTGCTACACCCGTAGCTCGGGCGCCTTATCGATTGGCGCCTTCTGAAATGAAAGAGTTGTCGGAACAACTGAAAGAGCTGTCCGACAAAGGCTTTATAAGATCCAGTTCCTTACCCTGGGGAGCCCTGGTCCTATTTGTCAAGAAAAAGGACGGATCGTTTCGGATGTGCATTGATTATCGGGAATTGAACAAGCTAACGGTGAAGAACCGTTTTCCATTTCCAAGAATTGATGATTTATTTGATCAGCTTCAAGGGTCGAGTGTCTACTCGAAGATTGACCTAAGGTCGGGTTATCACCAACTTAGGGTTCGAGAAGAAGACATCCCGAAGACTGCTTTCAGAACTCGTTACGACCATTATGAATTTCAAGTTATGCCGTTTGGTTTGACGAACGCACCTGCCGTATTCATGGACCTTATGAACCGGGTGTGCAAACCTTACTTGGATAAATTGGTGATTAGCTTTATTAATGATAGTCTAATATATTTGAAGAACAAGCAAGAGCACGAAGAGCACCTTAAGTTAATTTTTGAGTTGCTTAAGAAAGAGGAGTTGTATGCCAAATTTTCCAAGTGTGAATTTTGGATTCCTAAAGTACAGTTCCTCGGTCACGTGATTGACAGCCAGGGTATTCACGTGGACCCTGCCAAGATCGAATCCATTAAAGATTGGGCATCTCCTAAGTCACCAACGGAGATTCGTCAATTTTTAGGTCTTGCTGGGTATTATCGAAGATTCATCGAAGGATTTTCAAAGATTGCCAAACCAATGACCAAGCTCACTCAGAAGAAGGTCAAGTTTGAGTGGGGTGACAAACAAGAAACAGCGTTCCAACTGTTGAAGCAGAAGTTGTGTAGTGCACCAATTCTGGCTTTACCTGAAGGAAGCGAAGATTTTATCGTATACTGCGATGCTTCGATCAAAGGTTTGGGCACTGTGTTGATGCAAAGAGAGAAGGTGATTGCTTATGCATCACGTTAGCGGAAAATTCATGAGAAGAACTATATGACTCATGATTTAGAACTTGGAGCGGTAGTGTTTTCTCTGAAACTCTAGAGACACTATTTGTACGAAACCAAGTGTACGGTGTTCACGGATCACAAGAGTCTACAACACATTCTTAATCAAAAGGAGCTGAATATGAGGAAACGTCATTGGTTAGAATTACTTAGTGATTACGATTGTGAGATTCGTTATCACCCAAGGAAAGCAAATGTTGTCGCTGACGCCTTGAGCAGGAAAGAACGAGAGCCACCATTAAGAGTTCGAGCCTTAGTCATGACTATAGGTTTGAATCTCCCCAAACAAATTCTGGATGCTCAAACTGAAGCACAAAAACCAAAGAACATCAAGAACGAAGATGTTAGAGGCATGTTGGTGGCCCAATATAAAGTTGGAACCCCGCGCGGATGGAACTCTATGCTTCAATGGCAGGAGTTGGTTACCATGTTATGGCAATATGAGGACTGTGATCATGCACGAGTCCCACAAGTCAAAAATACTCTATTCATCCGGGTTCTGATAAGATGTACCAAGACATGAAGAAGCTATATTGGTGGCCCAATATGAAGGCAAACATCGCCACCTATGTTAGCAAGTGCTTGACCTGTGCTAAGGTCAAGGCAGAACATCAAAGGCCATTAGGATTGTTGGTACAACCTGATATACCTCAATGGAAGTGGGATAATATCACTATGGATTTGGTCACGAAGCTTCCTAAGTCGTCACAAGGCTACGACACTATTTGGGTGATTGCTGACTGACTCACTAAGTCCTCAATCTTTATACCAATAAGAGAGACTGACTCGATGGATAAACTTGCAAGAATATACCTAAAGGAGGTGGTCACGAGGCATGGAATACCTCTCTCGATTATTTGTGATCGTGACTGACTCGCGCAAACTCAACCCTCAAAACCTATCTATATATGATATAGATACACCAAGGGACGAAATCACGCGAGAGCAATATAACCGGAAGCAGTATAGGGTGTCTCCGGGTCGTTATGTCCCAACGAGGCTAGAATGGAAAATCGCAATACGATTGATGATTTTTGTTTGAATGTCACAGGGAATAATTGGGCACTAAAACTGATAAAAATAAGCAAAAGCACATAAATATAAGCAAAGAAAATAAGCTAGGACAAGAATAAAAGCTAGGAATGGCAAAAACACTTAAAACTTTTACACTAAGGCACAAATAAGCTCAAATAAACTTAAGACAAGTCAAATGAGCTAACCTAACTCTAAATAAGCAAATACAAAAAACAATTAAGCTAAATTAAACAAGATAAACATAACAGTACTAACAACAGTACTAACAGTTTTAACTACCAGTACTAACTTTGAGTTAGTACTGCTAGGCTAAAGTTAGTGCTGTTAGCTTAAGTTAATACTGCTAGGCTTATAAAGCACAAAGAAGCAAGAAATAAGCAAATAAACTAAAACAGATAATTAACAATCCCTAATAAGCACTTAGTAAGAGCTGATAGACGCGGTTCACAATACTTTTTCATGTATCAACTTGAAAAAGTGCTATGCCAATGAACCATTAGCCGTTCTGTTGGATGGATTCAATGTGATGACAAGCTTTCATTTTTGTCGTTGGTGAGCCGGTAGAAATCATGACGTGAAGTTAAAACGTTTGAAGCGAAGCCGAATTCCACTAGTCAAGGTTGAATGGATCTCAAGAGGGAGGTCTTGAGTTAAATCTGGAACGCGAGATCAATTCCAGAGAAACACCCTCATATGTTTACAAAGACCGCTTACGGTCGTCAAGTGCCGCGTTCTAAGCCTTGGGACAAGGATCATTAACGGGGGAACGGGAATTACTATAAAACCCCATGTTTAGGGTTCTTTGACGTCGTCAATAAATTCACTATGTATTTTTTGTATTGTAAGCGTTTGCTTTTAAATCGTAAACGTTAAGCTAAATCGTGTAAGATAAAAATTATGTTCAATGTTAACGGGATCAACAGTTAAACGTTACATCAAGCAAGTATTAAATAATTATTTTGAGAATAATTTTGGTCTTTGTTCATTTTATTTTTATCGGTTACGAACTTATGTTATTTACACTGGGTTGTTACAAAAATATGTCTTCAAACACTTCCGACTATATCTACCCTATTATCGTCCCATCTGATTTCGATGTTGAGGATTCCTTTTCCTCTACAAACACTCCTGACTATACCCCGGCTTCACCAGACTATTCCCCAGCTTCACCGACAAAAACCTCTCCTGATCTTTGTTGATTTTATCTAAGTAACTTTTGCCTAATAGCCATCTCTCACCTTTCTTACGATTTTCCGTATATGAAGGTCATGCAAGCATATAATGCTACTAGTAATGAATTACCTATTCCACTACCACAAGCTCCTATTGCTCCACCAACTATTTTGCCTCCATCTCCAATGTTTCCAATGTTTGATCCCCAAGATTTCTTTCTTCTTGAAGAGATTTTACGACCTCAGAAACGAGCCCGTTTCCTATCACCCTCCTTTATTGATTTCTCTAACCCACCTCAAGTATTTGAGATTAGAGAAAGTTCTCATAAGACGCATCTGGAACATCATGAGGAATAGATCGAGACTATTTTGAATCACTTAGATGAGCTCCCTCTTAAGCGCATTGAGCACATGGAAGATAAGATAGAAGGTCTTGGTAATGGTCGAGTAATCATACAGCGAGATTTTGACCAACTAGAAACCGAACTTCAAGAAGCCCGTACTCAGATTTCTGAATTTCAAAGAGAGCAAATAAGACATGACGACGAGATTGTTCTTGCTCGCGTCCGGACTTCTACTCTAGAGATACTCATCGAGGATATTTAGGTTCGACACCGATCAGATATGAAGAATCTTCTGAACAAGATCCATAAGCTTAAGAACCACAAGGGAGGACCACCACCACCAGACTATTAGACTAGATCCTTATCATTTATAGCTTTTGTTAGAATCCAACCACTGGATGTGTGGCATAAATAATGACACTTGTCAAATTTTGACTATGTAAAATATGTAGAAAAGTTGTTTATGACTTAATACAGAAAAAAAAAAAACTGTGATTCCATTATACCTTGTTATTTTATGATACCGAATTATGTTTATCGTGGTTGTCTATCCTATGTCCTGTATTACGATTACTCATGTATGGTATGATCCATAATGAGTTATCTAAGTGGTCGCGGTATCATACTAAAACCACTGGGAAGTAAACCCGTCCTCGAGAAACCTAATGAGTTAAATACTTGTTAGAATGTCAATTCCAAGATCTTCTGCTATAACCTAAAATGTAATATCAAAGGATGTGTATTTCCTTGTTAAAACTTGCATCAAAATGAGAATCCATACAATGGTATGTCAAATAAATTCAATATCACTAAGTATGAAATTTTTTATTTTTATATGATGACTTGTGATATGACTATCATTATATGAATTCTTATTTTGTGTTGTCTTGTATATGTTGATAGAATGGCTCCCAAGAGGACACCAACATCTGCAGCACTAGCCATGACTTAGGCCGCCATTAGAAAACTAGTTGTTGATAGTGTTGCCACAGCTCTTCAAGCACAAGCTGCTACCATGGCACTGCTGACGAATACATAGGAAAACATCCGGACCAAGTAAGCTCCTTGTGTAGCTCAAGAAAATGTACTACAAGAGTTTATGAGCTGCTACCTTTCAATTTCAAAGGTTCAGAAGGCGCTTGTTGGGCCTCTCGCTTGGGTTAATGATTTGAATCATTATTTCTCTACAGTAACTATACCGAGGACTACAAAGTGAAATTTGCTACTTGTACTCTAACTGAAGAAGCTTTATCATGGTGGAATTCATTCGCCCAGCCTATTAGAATAGAGAAAGCCTACAAGATCACCTGGTCTGAATTTAAAACACTCTTAATAAAGAAGTATTGCCCCCGAACTAAAGTCAAGAAAATGGAAGATGAATTTTACAACCTAACTGTAAAAGGGCATGATCTCAAGACTTACATTAGAAGATTCCAGGAATTGGCAGTCTTATGCCTAACTATGGTGCCAAATTCTGAGAAACTTATAGAAGTCTTCATAGGGGGGGATTTACCCAGATGTATTGAAGGTAATTGTTTCCGCTTCAAAGCCTCAAACTTTAGAAGAAGCCTTTATCATAACTCAGAGGTTAATAGATCAAGTAACAAAGCACAATTCTGTGCAAGGAACCAATGATCACAAACTAAAGTTTGATGATAGAAGAACCTTCACCAACAACAACTACCAAAACAACTGTAACAACAATATCAACCGCAACAATGATTACCAACAACAACAGAATAGAAGGCAAGAAACTGTCAGGGCTAATGTTGTCACCTCAACTAAAAATAGTAGGTATACTAGAAGCCTTCCCCTATGTAAGAAATGCACCCTGCATCACACAAGACCTTGCACTGTAAAGTTTCAGACGTGTAATAAGGTGGGTCATCTGACCAGGAACTGCAAAAAACAAAGGGCCAGCCACTGGAAGCAACCTGCAGCCAGTGTCAGTAACTTGTCATGCCTGTAGAGAGAAAGGACATTACAAAAACCAGTGCCCATGGAAGAGCATACTTGCTGAGGGATAAGAAAGCTCACCGCAAGTCTCCCGGTACGTAGTCACGGGTACATTCCTTCTAAGCCATATTTAGCTAGAGTATTATTTGATTCAGGAGCCGATAAAATTTTTGTATCCATATCTCTTGCTTCTAAGCTTAATATCCCACCAATTACACTAGATACTACTTACGACATTGAAATGGCCACCGTTATCCAGGGTTACACCTTGATCTTGCTAAACCAACCCTTCGAAGTTGATCTCATGCCGATTAAACTCGGTAGTTTTGACGTCGTCATTGGTATGGATTGGTTATCCCAATTATATGCTAGAATTATCTGTGACTAGAAAGTCGTCCACATCCAATCGACAGTGGAAACTTTGATATCTAAGGTGATCGAAAGTAAAACCGACTAAGCCTCATATCTCATGTATTTAAACTGAAAATGGTATATATCCAGAGGATATCAAGTTTTTCGTAAAGCCCAAGTAATGGGAGAAGATATCAGACGAAAAATGACTAAAAGATATACCAGTAGTCAGAGAATTTCTGGAAGTTTTTCCTAAAAATCTACCTGGCCTTCCTCCAGTTCGCCAAGTAGAATTTCACATCGATTTAATTCCAGGAGCGGCACTAGTAGCTCGAGCACCCTACAGACTAGCTCCTTCAGAAATGCAGGAACTATCTGACCAACTACAAGAGTTAGCAGACCGAGGTTTTTATCCGACCAAGTACTTCACCTTGGGGAGCTCTTGTCTTATTTTTAAAAAGAAAGTTGTTATTAAAGTGTATACTTGCAATTTGTGTAAGTCTTGGTTGTTTTATATGTGGGACGCCACATATATATAACCATGGGGAAAGTTTTATAAAAACTTTGAGCATTAAATTTACTCATAGGTATTTGTTGAAGCGTAGATTAATTATGGTGGTTTCGGGTATACCTAAATGAAATTTTATCGCGAAACGTACACAGTTTATGTAACCAATATAATAAAATGAACAAAGTTAATAATTATCCTCAAAATAATTACTTAACACTTGCTTGATGTAAACATTTTATTGTTTGATGCCCGTTTACATTGAACCATAATTTTTAGCTTACGCGATTTAACTTAACGATTACGATTAAAAGCAAACGCGTACAATACTAAAAATACATAGTGAATTTATTGACGTCGCAAATGACCCTAAAACACGGGGTGTTATAAATGTGATTTCTGGATCAATATCATGCAGTTTATTGGGCACGTGATTGATAATCAAGGAATTAACGTTGACCTCGCCAAGATTGAAGCAGTTTAGAATTGGGCCTCTACTACCACACCCACAGAAATACACTAATTCTTAGGACTAGCCGGCTACTATCGGAGATTTATCAAAGATTTTTCGAAGATTACAAAGTCTTTGACATAATTAACCTAGAAAAACAAGAAGTATATCTGGGGAGAAGATCAAGAGTCAGCCTTCCAACTACTAAAAAAAGCTATGTGAACCTCCAATCTTAGCATTACCAAAAGGAAACGATGACTTTGTCGTTTACTGTGATGCATCACTCCAAGGTCTAGGAGCAGTGTTAATGCAAAGAGAAAAAGTTATTGCATATGCATCCCGATAACTCAAGCCTCATGAAGAGAACTATACCACACACGACCTTGAATTAGGAGCAGTTGTGTTCGCTCTTAAAATTTGGAGACACTATCTGTATGGCACAAAGTGTATTGTGTTCACTGATCATAAAAGTCTTCATCATATACTTGATCAGAAAGAGTTAAACATGAGACAACACCGTGGGTTTGAATTGCTCGCATATTACGATTGTGAGATTCGTTACCATCCTAGAAAGGCAAATGTTGTAGCAGATGCCTTAAGCCGGAAGGAACAAATCAAACAACTCTGAGTTAGAGCATTAGTCATGACCCTTCACCCAAGATTACATCACAAATCCTCGAAGCTCAAACCGAGGTGATTAAAGAAGAGAACATCAAAGCTGAGAACCTACGAGGAATGGACAAAGCATTTAAAGTACGTCCTGATGGAACTCGATGTATCAAGAACCGAAGCTGGTTACAACTTTTTGGTAATTTGAGAGACTTGATCATGCATGAATCTCATAAATCAAAATATTCCATCCACCCAAGTTCTAACAAGATGTATCAGGATCTGAAGAAACTCTATTGGTGGCCTAATGATAAGTGTAGAATACACATATCCATTTATGCTTAAAACAACCCAATTGAACCCAAAAAAAGACCAAAAATGGCAACAATATGCTTGTATTTGTGTTTTGTGTATGCAGGTATGGATATATCAAAAATCATAAGAAAACCATCAAAAACGGGCAAGCACGGATACGAGAATCAGAAGAGTACAAAAAGAAGCCAAAGATTCAAAGCCAAAGCCAGAAAAGTAAAGCCTCAGTCAAATAAAGTAAAAAATGGTCAACAAAAAGTCAACCAATAAAAGTCAAAACCCCATAATAATCCATTTTCACCCTCCAAGTTTCACCAAAGTCCAAAAATAACCCCTCACCCCTTAATGGGACCAAGAAACCTTAATGGGCCTGAAAAACCCTAAAAATCCTACCCGGATACCCAAAAGCCCATCCATAAGCCCAAAACCTAGCCCAAACCTCTTTCTTATCAACTCAAGGGACTAGTTCTGCAATTCTTGAAAT
>BQNB010052651.1:0-40387 GCA_026074375.1 Tanacetum coccineum
AACCTAAAGACTTGTTAAACTAAAGTCTACCATGCCATGCATACGTGACATAAACCCTTCACATAAACGATTAAGCCAACAGAGTTACTGTAGCAGAGAGAAAGAAAATATTTTTTTTCTTCGACTTCTATAAATGATATGAAAACATGTCGTGATGAGTTTGGGTGGATTCGATAAACCTGAAACAATATGCATCTTGGCGAGGCGACTTCTTTCGGTTGCAACCATGACGGGTGTGTTCTATTTACTATATCGTTTCCATGTATGAGCCTCCTGCACATCGATATTAGTAGCTCTACCAACATAGTTCGGTCATGCTTCACATGTTGCATCGCATGCATACCCGATAAACGTTTCTTTCATAAATTACCTTTAATTGGTATGTGAGTTTTAGGATTTGCTCCTCCCGTTCATCCGAGTTCCGTTTTGCAATTCTTGGCCTCAGATGCTAGAAGGGTTAACGACTAAGCAAAAACGTTTCCTTCAGGTATGTTCTTAACCGTTTTTTTATACCAGTTTTTCGGGTATGATAATTCGTTAGATCACTGTTTCTTAATTTACCAAGTTTTATACACCATGCGAAATTTAAGCCGAGGCACAAAATAAAGTGTTCGTTTTTTTTTATATTTACGATATTCGATTAATATCAAGTATACATACTAATGTTGGTCTGCGAAGGGTGGGGAAAATAGGGACAATGTTATCTATGAGGATTGCAATTGGAGATTTTGTTAAGCTTCATGCACTTATGTATAAAACCTCGATAGCTATTTCTCCAATCTTTTTCACACCAACATCGGTGCGTCCACTTACGTTCTAATCCTAAATACAAAACCTTAAATTTCGTAGGTAAATGTTCTCTACTTTTGTCGTTGTTGTCATACATACTTTGTAGACTCTTATCTCATTGGGAGGGATGATGGGTCATGTAACAGTACATATAATTGCTAGTAACTTTGTGAATTTTTGTCATATACTTGACTGTATTCGATTTGGTTTATCTGTGTTGCTTTTACAAATGCTCCATTACGGTTTTTTAAAGGGAATCGCGTAATTCAATTCGCTCAGAATTAAACAGTCTAAGCGGTTATTCCAGATTTAACAAAGCACAAATAGGTTGTTCGACAATAGCGGTACTGAAATGCAAAGCCACAAAGTTGATATACCTAGCTTCACGTGAATGTCATCATATAGGCACAAGCATTGGAGAAAATTAGGATATTCTTTGTTTTGGTAAATCTGGAATAATTGCTTAGACTGTTTAAGACGACTTGATGTGTCAGTCATATCGTCTATTCGTAGAAATTAATGGATGTAGGTTTACCTGTGTAGTATTCAAATCCGTTTCATCGCAAAATACGGGTCGAAAACCTCGATGGGGCGATGATGACATCTCTTCCACAGTTTCTCATGAACGCGGTTTACTAACGCCCGTATCGTGGTGGGGAAACCACGCTAAATCTGTGGTTGCAGCCATGGCGTGCGTTTCAAGTCACTCATATATTTGCATATGTGAGCCTTATTTTTCTTTGTCATTGTAGTGAGTATCATTTTGTACTTCTATCTTTAAACATTTTCTCTTTTTCTAACCTCATGTTCAAGGTTTATGTAGGATCAGTTGTCCCTATTAACTAAAAGCTTTGGATGAAATCTTCTACTTGATGGCGACAGCTGATCCTACAAGAACGTTGAACACGAGCTTAGAAAAGAAATTACAATTTATGCTAAATAAGTTGAAGGTTTAGGACATGTGCGGGATTCGGCGAAGATAATGACGATGTTAAGCTTAGAAGGATTAGCAAAGACTATAAAAGAGAGTGCAATTATTTTACCATTGGAAAAAGTACGAATTTGGATTTAGGGTTTTGATCTAGTAAAGCGAAGATGGCAATTTTTCTACAATTATATTCTTTTAGAGCATAAACATGTATCCTGACGAGGCAACCACACATGGACTGTGGCTGCAACCACGTTGGGTGTTTCAGACTTCTTATATATTTGCATCTCTGAGCCTAATTTGTTAATATACATGGTTGCGCTTCTTTTGTGTTGTTCGAAAAAAATAAAGGAGTTTGTTGTTTATAACATTTCGTTGGAAAGCTTAGAATGCGTATTTTTTAATGCAAAAAATGGGGAATCTTTTGAAATTCTATACTAATACTTATGCTCATTTTCCGACAGCATATTGAGCGTTCGAACATGTAGATTAGTGTTATATCACATGTGATACGTCAAGCGGGTTTGACTTTAAAAAAATCATTTATTGCCTCCAACTTTTATGAATAAACTGTATTGATTTGGATGTTCATGAATTATTTTAATATTTTGTTAGAAATCTAAAGATGTGTATTTTTAATGCAAAAAAACGAGTAATCATTTGAAGTTTTACACAAAACTTGTGCTCGTTTCACAACATCATGTTGAGTGCTCGGACTTACAGATTAATGTTATATTATATGTGACAAAACAATCGGGTTTGACTATGTGATACATGATTGTAAAAGCTAAGGATGCGTATTTTTCAATGCCAAAAACGATGAGTCATTTGGAGTTCTACAAAAGTATTTATACTCATTTTACGAAAGCAAGCATGTTTGAGTGTTCGAACTTACATATTATTGTCATATCAAATGTGTTATATCAAGCAAAATATTGTACCGAGAAAAAACCAAAACTACCAGAAAATACAAAAAGAAAAAAAGTTTGTCGAAATTATATGAATGTGTTCGTCTATTGAAAGATGGTTAAATGCTCGTCACGATGACGTAATTTATGTAGGTTAATTTACGGTTTTTGAGATATGTAATTTTAAATAAAAATGGTGAAAGTGGGTTTTGATTAAAAAGAGAAGGGTGGAAGTGGATGTTTTTAATGTTTGATTTATTCATTAAATCATATGATTTTGATGGTGAAGATTAATCTCTCGATATGTAAAGAAATAAAGGTCTCCGCAATAACTCAAGTCTGATACTATATTCGTCTTAGATTAATGCAAATCTCAACTTCTTGCCATTCTGAAAACGTAAGATTTGGTTTTTTTAATGCAAGTTTATTGCTAACCTTAGTAATTATGTTCAACAACAATGTCCTAGCTTGGTAACTATACTTTTTCATGAGCATTTTAATTAGTTATTTATAGTTTTTTTGTAATGGCTATATTTACATGTAATAATGAGTGGATTGTTAATTTATAGGTTTATAGCAACTTATTATTTTTTTTTAACAGGTAAAGAGTTATATGCACAAACAAAACTATTGACTTCTATAGAACGCGGAACTAATCATGTTACTACTATAAAACAGGTACGGTAGACGAGTCAACATATACTCGTCATGTTTAACCGCAATTTTGGTTGTTCTTTACAGTCTAGTCGCTTACAACGTAGTCATAAAGCTCATGTTAGCCTAAGCATCGACTATATCATAGGAATCATAAGAAAGTTAATTAATATAAACATGATTCAGATATCATCAACTAAATTCAAATTAGAATTCAGTTTTTCAAGCTGAAAACAAATTCTGTTCGGCTGACTTCTGCTTATGGCTATATCTAAAGCAACAAACAATGATTCTTGAATGTGCTGATTATATAAAACATGCACCCACACCCATATTTAGCTACTTGTTTACTTCTACATGATGCTTAACATCAATCGTAAGCATTCATAATGTTTATGACATAAACTCACCAGATGTCCACCTATCTTCATACCTCCCATACGTGAAACTGTTGGAAGCAAGCCCGGTGAAGTGGAGTGGGTCTGGTTCAATCCCATAGTCCGTAAGTGGTCTTTTCTCAAGAACTTCGTCATGTTCAGCTACAAAATCAGGAATCTCAACTGATCCTTTCTTCATATCATGCCAAAGATATTGAAGACGACTAACATACTTCACCTTCCAATATAACCTTTGAAAAGGAATAAACATTATTATACTGTTTTATGTATGATTTAACAGCATAATGTTTCAACTTTATGGAAATACTTCTGATTCAGTCTCTACTCATGGTTAATATCCAAAGCTAGAGGCGGCAATTTCCACTGATGGTATCCTTGGTCGAAGAAAAGTTAAGTACAAGCCCCAAAAGTGACCAGTGGCCGAAAGTACATTACCCTTTAATCCAATTTTCTTTGTTGTAATCATACTTAAGGCAGCAAATACTCATAACCAGATTGATAAAAAAAAGTTCTTTTTTGGTAACAAAATGTATTTTGACCCGAATCTATTACAATATACCAAAAAGAATGTGCAACTTACCCTCCACTTAACAGAAACCGGCCAAGAGTAGCAATAAGAAGCCTAGAGCGCAGTCCAGGATGAACAAAGTAGAGAACCTGAAGCCTGTCTTTGAAGTCAAAAGGAAGCTCCTCATAAATCCACCTCAAAATAGTGATTCCAGGATTATTATATTCTGTATTCACAGTAGAGTGCATGTAGACAATGGAGAACGGTCCTTCTGGCAACTCCGTAGATATTTTGTATATTATGTACTTCTTCAGCCATTCACCCCCGATTACTGGGGCTATCAAAGAAAAAAATATCATGTGCATAAATTGATCATTCTTTATAATAAATTAAACAAAGATATATCAACATTTAGAAATAGGAGGTGGAAGCAATAACAACACATACGAAAGGTCTGAGTAGAACAAATGATTTAAAGCATTTGATATTTGAATAAACTACAGTGGCCATACATTAAGTAATATAACAAAATCATTGGTCATTTGTGAGGCCCAATATATAACATTATGCCTAGATGAAACCTGAATGCGGTACAGCTATTTTTGTACTTACTGTTTCTTACTTGGTATAACCCCCCTCAATAAGGTAGCTACCTTATGTCTAATAAAACAATGAAACTGATCCTTTACATACATATATTTGGTAGCCTAGCATCAACAGTTGTAATTCTCATATAACAACAATCCCCAATCCCGCCGGAGTGGGTTATGGGGGTGATTTCATACTTCACATAATTATAAGAGTTTGTTATAAACCCAAAAAAATAATAGTAATATTATTAAAAGTAGTATATGTTGTATTGGACTGCTTAGCAATTAGTATAGTTAGGTACAAATATGTATCACGATACTCTTTTACCCCCTAATGTGGACTCTCCACCATGGTCTACTTTCTAGTGTCACTATATAACATAAAATTGCATCTCTCTCATATTACAGTTAAAAGCAGAGAAGACTTTTAACAACTAAATAGATTGTAAAGTCGTCAGTCACATAGATGAAACTCCAATCCAAACATTGAAAGTTTTACAAAGCCACTAAATCCTGCTCTACCCAAAATCCCAAACTTCTCTAGTTCACCCCAACAATTCCCTAACTAAAAACCAATCCTGATAATGCACGTCTTCCTTGCTAATAGATTCCAAATATCAGAAGTAATTATTTTTATCATTATATTACTTTTTTATATAAGAGAAAAATGCTTAAAAGTCTTGAACACAGCTGCATAGCATAAGTAATCCCTAACCAAAGTACCAAAATGAAAAAACCAAAATTATGTCCCCCAAATCAAACCATTTTAGTCAAATATATTATTTTTAAGATTTAGATTTTCATCACAAACTCATCCATAAGTTCTCTAAAATTCATGGTTGGTCATCAGTAATTTCTAGAATCGCATTACTAATTTCATATATGCCATGTTTGTCATACTATCACAATGCTTAAAAGGGCTTAAGGTTTTCATAGTCAGAGCACAAAAAAGAAAAGACCAATTGAGTATGAAACTATGAGCCTTCCAACTCACAAAATTGAACCAAAATTCTCTCCAAAATTCCCTGTCGATAAATCAAACCCAATTATGAACTACCTCGCTTAACATTGTGTCCCCTGTACTGATATATATATTCAATCTTTATAGGGTCTAGATTTCCATCACAAATTTATGTTATATTTTTATTTTTCATCTTAGTGAAAAACTGAAAGGGCTAACTGTTATAACAGCCATAGAGCACAAACAAATAAAAAAACAAATCTAACTCTACTTTGTATAATAACTCAAGTACTGGTATAATTATATAATAGTCGTTTATGATTGCATACAAAACCTATTTATTTGTTTCTTGAGAGTGTAACGAATTCTTATACAAGAAAATAGTAGAAAAGGAGACAGATGTAAACATATGTTATCGTCAAATCATGTATTTAAAAGTATTATTCAAGATTAGGGTGTTCGGATAATTGTGTTTGGATTTAATTATGGTGTAGAACATTGCATTTAGAACAAAAAAAAGCAAAATGGGTCAAATTGTCAATTGTCAATCCAGTATATTTTAAGGTTTTTTTTAGTAACCATGGTTTCCGACCTTTTGGCCGACTGATCCGCAAGGTTTGAACCACCGCCACACACATTTTAGTGATATTAGTCTGAGTGGTTTATTTTTTAAGGTATTTTATGTTAGATAGATATGAGAGTGTAAGGGCTAATGGTCGGGTACCCTGATGTCCTCACAAGAGGTCTCAAGATCAAACCACACTAGGAAAGGGTTACAAACTGTGACGGGATACACCAGTTGTGAGTCTAACTGGGCACTATATGTAGGGGTGGCAATTCTTGACACGACATGATAAACGAAACAAACCCAACACAAAGTTAGATGGTGTTTGTTTTTTCAGAAATGTCTCTTAACAACATCTTAATCTGACTCATTCAGACGCGGTTAGACATTTGGGTCATTAAGACTGTTTGTTTTTTTCAAGTCATTCGGAGGCAATAAGAGGCAAGCAGTGTTAAGAGCGTTTGTTTTTTCTGATCATTAAGAGGCAGCAAGAGGCATAAACCTTAAACCTCTTACTGGACTAGATGTGAAGGGGTGTCTTAATACCTCTTAATGTCATTTTTTTCTTACTTTTTATGTTTTTATTTTTTTCTACTTTGTTATGATTTTTTTTTTTTTTGGTGTTTTTTTTTTCATTTCTTGATTTTTTTTTCTTGTTTCACTTTGTCTTTTGTATTAAAAATATTAAATAGAATCATTGCATATGTTTTGTTAGATAAATAGTGTATAAGATGATATGTGTCGACTCATATTTTGTTCAAATTGAAGGGTACGGTTTCGGACTCATGCATCTCAATTCTAACGCGACTCATTTAGTTAATCGTTTTAAGAAGTTTAATTCAAACTTTAAATTGATTATATTATAAAATTTGTTTTTTTATTTAATGAAGTTTATTTTCTTGTGCGAATGCAATCGTTTTATATTTAAATTTTAAAAACTATAGTTTAACACATCTATACATTTTTACCAAAACAAACAGTTTTATTTCATTCAGATTTCTTAACCACTTATTTAGATTAAGATTGGAATCACAAACAGCACCTTAAAGAGGTTTGGGTTAAGGATAAACATGTTTGGGTCAAAAACAGGTCAACCCGTTTAATAAATGGGTCGTGTTTGGGTTGAGTAAATATTAAACAGGTGAACATGTGAACCAACGTCACATGAAACGGGAACGCTTCGGTACGGGATCGCGAAACGGGTACGCGGTTCGCGGGGTCCTTAAAATTCGGTACGAAGGGGGGTAGGCTCATTTCGGTACCCCCCGGTTCGCTTTGGTTCGATGTACCATATAATTTGGTACGATGTACCCAATTTGGTACGATGTACCATATTATACTTACATTTATATAAGTTTTAATAGGTTTATATATATTAAATTTAACAAACTTTTATTAATTTATCATTATATTTAATAATTTTAATTATATAGTTTATACAAATGCTGCAAATTTTGTAATTCAGTTATATATTTGAGAAAGCCCACTAGCAATTAACATCAAAATAACATTATTGGGTCAAATTGAATAACTAGCCCATTTATATAACTTAGTTCGGCAGACAAAACAAAGAAAAACAAATTATGTATCTTATTAGTTGACCTACATCTCCTCTCTCTCTTTCTTTAAGCCGCTTTTTCACCTTTTTCCCTTCTTCATAACAGTCCACCGGAAAACACCACGAAAATCAAATCGTTGACCGGTATGCGGATATTGGCGATCCAGATCGCGATTCCGAGCGATCGGGAATGCGAACGCAGCCGACCCAGCGTTTCCGTTTCCTGTGACTTTGATTTGAACCCGTTTAAGTAAATATAAGCCTCTAAAAATAAAATATATAACTTGGATTTTATGTTGGATTTGATTAAATGTATTTTGTTATATACTTAATATGAGCGAGTTACGATTATAACTAATATATCATTGAAATTGTCATATAATTATTTGTATGTTATTTTTATCATTTCTTTAAAGTTTAAACCCTTATATCATTTTTGCATTTAAATTAGATATAAATCGACAAACCACCAATCATAATCATATTCACCGCTCGACCTATTTACTTAAACAGGTTAAACGGTCACAAACGGGTTACACGTGTTATGCAAGTCTGGGTTAGGGTTGAGTTTGGATAGAGGTTATGATAACCCGCCAACGTGAACATGTCAACACGAACACGACTCGATTGCCACCCTTAACTGTATGCGAGTGTGAAACACTATCCAAAACTGCTTATGGAGTAGCAGCGAATAAGCAGTTTTGTGGTTGTTTGGGTTATGGCTTATCCCTATCCAACATATTTATCTAATTATTACAAAATCACAAAAGCATCTCCAAAAACACAATAGATTCAACCATAACAAAACAAACAAAATTAAAATTATGATGATAATAGAATACCTGGGAAATATTTTCCAACAATTCGAAAGAGGCGACTACCAGACTTATCAGAACCAGATTCAAGTCGAAAGAACTGCAAAGCATCAAGCGCTGGAAACTCTTCATCGTTATATGTAAGGTCAGTGGCACAATCATGCCATTGGTCTTCGTTATTATTGTTGTTTGGTTCGGATGATGAAGATGTTAAGGGACGTGGGTCGATGCCGTAACGATCGGATGGGACTACTACTACTTTAAAATCCTCAGCCGCCATGTTTTGTTTATTCTGTTGTTGAGTTTACGGTTTCATTTTTGGTTAATCATTGATTGGATTGGATTGGATTGGATGGTGTTTGTTTGTTTGTTACCGAGTGGGAAGAGGGGGTCACAGTCACGACTCTTTTTTCGTTAATTGTGTGAAGCGTTTTAATAAAATTCTTATATAACTAGCACGTACCCGCATAATGCGGCGGCGGGTATCCTGTGACTATATTTTGCAGCGATCAATGTTGTTTGGTTAAACGTGTTTTTTAACGACAAGTGTACAAATGAATGATAATTTAAAATAAAATAACTTTAAGCAATAACAATGCAAAGTATTTCATATCCAAATAAACGTAAGGTCCAAACAAAAGAAGGGAACATAAGTAGCATCTTTGAAACATAAGTTAAAATAGACGGGTACCCGCGTATTGCGGCGACGGATTCCTGTATAATTAATTTTTTGGACGAGGGACTGGGCGAGGTTCAAGGGCCGAAAGAATCTTGGATGGCTGAATCTATTGTTTGTGAAGTATGATTAGTTTGTGTTGTAGCTTTTTGATTCTTTCATAAACCATGAATTTTTTTATATTACGATTTTATAACTGACATTTTAATGTATGTCAATAACCTTTTTCAGTTATATATGTTACAAATATTGATATGGTGGTTACACATTTTTCTCATTGAATCACTTATTTATCATTAATATAACCGTTACACGTTTTGAGGTTACATAATGATAAATGGGATGTTACAAAAAGGATTATAATAAGCAATGAAAGCATTACTTATACCGACCTATACTTTTAATGACACATAAATTTCTAGGCTTTTAATTATATGTGTATGTATTGATTCTTATGGCGATCTGCTATTGTGAATGCAAGAAACCACACAAATAACAAAGAACAAAGAATTCAATAAATCCTTAAAGGGTGCCCAACCGGGACTTCAAGAGAAACACTCTTATTTTTTTATAAACTCATCATAACTTTTCAAAACTTAAACCTATTACATTTATAAGGTAAAAGTGTCTTGAAGAGAAAGTCAAAGTCAAATACAGTCTTTGACTTACAAATAAAAAAACAAATCAATACTTAAAAGCTAAACATATCATTAACAAAAATATTAATATTAAAAAAATAGATCAACAATTATAAATTGTTGTTTGTTCCCCTTCAATCTCTTTAAAATAATTAAACACTTGACTTCACATGTTGATCGAAGAACCAGCGGCTAAGCCAAAGGAGCTGGAGCTCGAACACGCCCTGCATCAGTTTCCATAGCAAAAGTAAAACAAATCTATACTAATTTGTTAATTTCCCGTGGGGATATAACAATGGATATATTAATGATGGTGGTGTAACTGTAAGGATATCAATGGAGAGGATGGAGAGGTCATGTGTTTGTGTGTTTTGTATGTTTGTGGATATATATAAATGTCACTGGATTGGATTTAATGTTACTTAATGGGCTGTTACAAAAGTTGAAGTGGACTGAGTTGTTACAAAATTGATTACAATAAAGACATTTTAATTTTCAGTTATAAGTTTTAAAATTGATTCCCATACCTTCAACAACAATAGGGTTTGTCGGCAAGACTAAGGCGCGACGGCGAGACAACCGGTGGCTGTAAAAAAGGTTAAAAAATTAGATCTACAAATAAAATCTATAGATCTATAAAAGAAAAGCTTCAAAAGTTGGTTAATAGTGATAGATCTTTTAAGAAAAAGTCAAACAATACCTCAAATGAACACCGTTTGAGTGGACGTGGTCTTTGTAGTTTCAGCGGTGTTTTGGTTCGGTGGTGGAGCATTTTGGTGGTCGCGATGTAACTGTGGTTGAGGAGAGGCGCAGTGGAGGTGGTGTAACTGTGGGGATATACCAATGAAGGGGATTATGTGTTTGTGTATTTTGTATGTTTGTGGATATATATATATATATATATATATATATATATATATATATATATATATATCACTGGATTAGATTTAATGTTACTTAATGGGCTGTTACAAAAGTTGAAGTGGACTGAGCTGTTACGAAATTGATTACAATAAAGACATTTTAATTTTTAGTTATAAATTTTAAAAACTTGTATGCATAAGCTTTCCAAAAGAAGAAATGTTCTTTGCTTAAAAATTTTAAGACTTTTAAAATTAGAATGGGCTAAATGCTTTATAAAGTAGTAGATATACATGCTCATTTACAAACTCGTTTACATACACGTTTTCATATGCATTTTGCAAACTCGTATACATACTCATTTTCATACTCGTTTACATACTCGTTGTCATACTCGTTTACATACTCAATTAAAAACTTGTTTACAATTACTTTACAAATCTCGGGGTGAGATACATGACTTGTTTTCGCAATAGGATGCAAGTGCAATACTTTTCAATTTTTACAATGATTACAGATTTTGCCTAAGTAGCGATAAACCACTATGCCCACTATCATGAACTATTAATTACTTTGTGTAAGCACGCGTGTTATAATAGATTCTTTGAGATTGACATCCCTTGTTCAAGGATTGTGGCCAACATAAGCCAACGAGAGTATATATATATCAGATTCACTTGAACTCTTACTTTGATTGTCTGAAATTGATTGGCATTCACTGGGACACATTAATTGTTGAAATTTGATTTGGCACCTATACTATTGTCTAGCTTCAGTGTCATGGAGCCATTAGTGATATCGTAAATTACGTTTTTGCATTTTGTTACTATGCAATACATACTTTAAAATCTTGTGGTCCAATATTTATACTTACATAAACCTATGAACTCACCAACTTTATGTTGACACTTTTAAGCATGTATTTCTCAGGTGAATAAGTTGCTTGACGTTCTTGATGTGCATTGGAGTCTAAACTTCTCAAGATTTCATTAATGGATTTCTACTTGCATTCAAACTATCAATCTCGTTGTATTATTTTCAGTCTTTCATCTTAACGCAACTTTGGGAAAACTGTTATAACTATTTAAATTTTAATTAAATCAACGAGATTATCTTTCAAACGACTCATTTAGAGGTCGTTTTCTTATATCTTGTGTTGTTGTATTATGAAGTAATGCCCCTGGTTACCATTCCGCTGTGACACATTTTGGGGGTGTTACAAACTTACTGACATTTGTATTTCCCAATTTAATTCTTAACCATTTTTTGTATGAATAGTCCCTAGGCCGTGGTTTGCTAGGACGTGGTTGGGAGAAATCGGAGGAGTAGGTTTTTATGTTTAAAATTGGGTCTTCCTGATGAAACGGGTTAGTAGTCTCCTTAAGAGTTAAGTTTTGAGAGGTGCCTACTTTATCCATAGGTGTTATGTTTTTCATGTACTCCTCATTGAATGAGGACCCTATGGTTTTGGCATTCCCTTATCTTTTTGAGGAAAGTATGAGCGCGGATACTCATGATGATACTTGCAGGGATTCTCGTACATTGTTGCTTCATGTGAAACGCTGTTATCATTAAAATTACTATTCTGTGCAACCCATTCATAGTATCGCCTTTCTCGAGTTGTATCATCAATTGTCTTATTCCCATATCTTACCTTATGGAAGTCAGTAATTATCATGCGATTTCCATCAACACTTTGTCTCTCATGATCCTGAAAGCACATTCATTGTTCGAGCATTCCGTTTTCCCCTTTTCCATAAACAACATCGTATCCACTTAAATCAGGATTACATGTAGGCCACATTCCGCAATCCTTTCCACATTCATTATCATAAAACACCCGAACAAGTTTACACACATGCCATCTTGATATTATTCTTACTAAGTTCGGATTTTGCACTATATCCTCGTGTTTAACTTCAAGTTCTTGCATATTATCAACTGAATCAAGGGTGTCTATGCTCTCATTAACACAAGATCGAGTGCATTGCTCAAATAGTAAACATGTAGGGGATTTATAAGAAAATACATCATCTTTTATTTTGAGGGGATTAAAGTACTCTTCTTCTTGAACAAAATTTACCATGTAAACTTTTTCAACAGGAATTTTAGAGTGATATACACCTCCATCCATATCAAACAATACTCTATCTTCTCCGATCCTTAATGAAATTTCTCTATTAAAAATGTCAATATGAGCATGTATGGTTGCTAAAAAAGGCCTACCCAGAATCATTGTTTCACTAGGTTCCCCTAACTTGTCAATAATTACGAAATCAAAAAGAAATAGGAACTTATTGATTTTTACTAGGATGTTTTCTACTATTCCTAACGGGAATTTTTCCGTCATATCAGCCATCTCGACTACCATGTCATTTTCCTTAAGGTTAGCTACTTTAAAATGTTTAAATATTGATTTAGGCATGACATTAACACTAGTTCCTAAATCTGCCATAACATACAAATTAAGACTACCAATGGTGCAAGGAAGAGTGAAACTCCATGGGTTCAATTCTTTAGGCAGTAGCTGGCACGGTAAGGCTCCTGAAATGACCCCTTCTTTATTTTGAATGTCATCATCCGCAATAAAAGACACCCCCTAGATTTCGTTAGTCCCATTCTGAAGAATGTTTCTATTTGTGCACCATTATGGGTGTATAAACCGCCTTTCATTCTCCAACTAGCGATTTAAGAATGGAGACTAGTGTGTCTTCCTAGTTCTCTTTGTCTTGCCCACACATATGTTTTTCCATCTCTGTTTTTAACCAGTCATCTAGGTCTTCGTCAGAGCTTAATTCTCCATTTTCAGGTTAAGGTTAGGTGTAAAGGGTTTATCGTCATCCGTGTGATTAATCATCCTCCGTTCTCCTATTTCTCATACGTCGTCTGATATGTAATCAATGTCTTCTTCAAGGGGCTTATACCTATCTTTGGTATGTGGTTGGACAGGTTTGAAGCAATGGAGTAACGACGGTAAATCATAATAGGCATTGATCTTATAATCGTCAAGGTGATACGGATAGTCCAAAACCTTGCTTTTCATGGTGAAAAGAGTTGATATCCGTATTTTAATATTTTGTTAGAAAATAGGATCGAGCATTCCTCCAGGACTGCCTTTCCATCTTTGCTTCATACTCTATGTACTCGGAAATAGTCATGTCCTCGATGTCTTTTTCCATCATCCCTCCAAATTCAGCTTTAGCCATGCCTGATGCCTGGTTTCCTTGAGTCAACATTATGTATTGCTCTATGGTGAGAGTCTAGATGTATACTTCACCCATCATGTTTCCTTAAAAACTAACAGAAATTAGTAATATAATAAAATAAACAAATACAAGAAACCAAACTATAACTAATTTTAGCTCCTCGGTAACGACGCCAAAAACTTGATGCGTATTTTCTTTTAAAATTATTTACCAAGTTTTAAATTTATAAAACTCGTTTCACCTATGATCATGTGACACCCCGTAAGAATTTAGATTTCTCTTTTCGTTAAGTAAAAGTTATATACTGCAGGTTTTTGAATTTCACCGTTAATCTTAACGATAAGTCATTTTATGATTGTCATGCACTACTCCTTGTCATGAAAAGTTTAATTAGCACGCGAATATCACCATTATTGCCCTTGTGTCTAAAAGGATATTTTAGAGCGTGTAACGATAAAAAAACCATACTTATTTCACATTTATGAAACAAGGCCATTTACCTGTAGCACTTTATAAAATCATCTATGTTCAACTTAATAACCATGAAAACCTTTAATTGAATTCAAAAGAAATATACACATATGAATACATAAACCAATATATGATAATAATAAAACATCCATCATTATAGACTCTTACACATTACCATACTCACTTTCTCATTTTGAAAACTCCTATCACATGATACGTCTCAAAACATCTGACACAATTTGAAATGGAAAAGATAAGAAATAGTAGGGATTCTCTAATAGTATTAGGAAAAGACAATGATGACTAACAGTATTAGAATTATCACTATGGTGCAATAGTGTGTAGTACCATTTCACATACAACATCTCAGTAGCCAAGTGAGAATTTTATGTATAAGTAAGACCCATTCATGCACACTTTTAGTATAACCAAAACTTTGAAAACAAGAAGTAAGCAATACGGTTCGAGTTCGAGTTTCGTCGAGGTCAAGAGCCAAAGGGGCGTCAAGATAAAAGGAGTAGCAACCAAGTGTGGTTCGAGCTTCTTACCACCATCACATTCCTCATCGAATAGCGAGCTTGAACCTCGGTGAGTTACCTCTTAGTTTAACTATGTTCATGATTCCTTGTAGCTTAGCATTCGGACCAAAACCAAGCACGTCTAGTCTTGATAATAAACGAATGACTCGACTTGTTGGCTAGTACACGACATATAACTCATACGCGGTTCGCATGTACGTACGCATGCAAAGATTTTGGTTGTGTTACACATAAAATAACGACGCATATTCAAGCTAGTAAACAACATATCATGCGTATAAAACTAATAACGAACCAATGTCTATATAAATAATGTTAAACAAATAGAAACTTGACTTATAAAATGTTGGCTCACTAGGGACGATTAGACGCTAGGGTATACGCGAGTTGCATAGAGTTTTTCTTGTGGTGTGAACTCGGCATGATTACCTGGGTGTGACAAGGTGGCATGTGACAAACCACGATGAGCCGTGGCTCACTGTTGGAATGTCGCAGCTTCTAAAGAAACCAAGCAAGGCATGCTTGTCTGCCGCACAAAGACCCCATCGTATTTAGCACTCAGTTATAATGTAAAATGCACCACTTTGCACGCAAACAAGCCACAGTGGGCTGCAGCCGCTGTTGCAGCCTTTAGACAACACAAACCTCATAGTTGCCTGCAAGAACATTGTCAGACCTTGTGTCTCGACATTGTTTACCTCAGGCTGTGCGTTTTGGCCGAACCATGTAAGTTTAATAGAAAGGAGTTAACGAAACATAATATAGGGTGTACTCTATGGTAAAAGGGGGACGACAACAGTGGGTTTCTAACCCCACTATCGGTTGGCAGAAAACAAAGGAAAGGGAGCAGACCATGGGGTCGGTACATGTATATACAAGAAGCAATAATGCATGAAATTTTTCCCCATTATAAAAACTTGTACATAGAGAAGTGTTAAAACGTTGCATGATTTGGGCTCTCGGGCGCTTAGCCGAGATACCAATGGTTGTTTAACAAAACTCGTTAATGAAACAAGACCATTCGATATGGTAGAAGAAACTTTTATACGTTTTTTTTAAAGTAATAACAACAAAACCGAGTTTTAAACGAGTAAATGAACCTAACGCGGCCTATATAATTTATTTGATACAAAAAATATTTAAAAACTTATTTGGGTTTTTGAAAGTAAAAGCTATAAGATTTAAAGTGTAAAATTTAGAATATAAACAGCGAAATATTAGATATAAAGACTATTTTGAAAAGTTAAGGGGTTAAAAGTGCTAATGTGAAGATTTAAAGGTTGAATATGTAAATGACTAGACTTGGAAAACAAAGGGACAAAACTTGCTATTTTTAAAACTTAAGAGTATTAAATGTGAATAAACAATTTTTATAAAGTATTTAAACGAGTCAAACGGACCGTGATGTACAATGCTACAAATTAATTAACAACGACGGTATAAATAAATAGACGTGATAAGGACATACATAGACTTAGTAACTTACAACTAATACTTGTATTTTCCTAAGATATAAATCGCATGAACTTATAAATATAAATTACGACGCATGATTTTAGCAAGTTATGTATAAGTGTAAAGTCGTGTATCACCTCATAAAGCCAACGGTTTAATCAACATCTTTGAGAACATAAAACGTTATCTCATGAACGACAATGCCCATTGATGACCCATTTTCATAATTCATTTCATACATTAAATTTTTAGAATGTAAACTCAGATTGGTCATAATTACTTAGGTGTTCGACCAAGTTACTATTCAACGTACATTGATTCATTACCAATTCCGGACGATTAATCAACAAGGTGAGTTTTCATAGCTCCTACTTTTCTGTTTTAGATCATCTTTTGGGGTGAGAATATTGCTTAATTTTAACAGTTGAACACAAGTACTATTACTGATTTACTATTGGATCTAAGTCCCTACTCAACCCAACTTGCTATGTTGCCCAATTTATAATGAACCGTTAATTACTTGTAAGCGCGAATGTTATGGATAGATCTATCGGGATTGACATCCCTGTTTGTCTTGGACTGACATTAGTTAAACAAACACAGTTTCATTTGAGTCAGTTACGGATGTTGCGGGTTGAACATCTGAACAGGCTTATCTATGATGATACATGTTAACGCTTCGGTGTCATGAGCTTAGACTACATTAAATACTTTTCATTGTGTTATATAGGATTACTATATTTCATGCTATGGTTATAAATCTTGTGGTTCATCACTCTTATCAAATAACCAAACCTATGAACTCACCAACTTTATGTTGACGCTTTAGCAATGTTTTTCTCAGGTGTTCTATCCTACGAAATATAAAGAGTCTGCATTGGTATATTGGCATGTAGAGGTCTATCTCTCGTATCAAGTCCTCTTCACACCATGAAGTCACCATCCCAAATCCAGTCTTCCGCTGCAGCGAAATTTGGGGGTGTGACAGATTGGTATCAGAGCACTTGGTTATAGAGAACTAGGTTGCATTAGTAACTCTAGACTATAACTAGCTCTTAAGGACATAACAGAATAGCATACACACTATCTATTACTATTTACGCCCCAAGCCAACAACTGCTTGGCACGATATCATTAGATAACTAAATTACCACTGTTCGTCATGGAAAACATGTTTCACTAGGCTACACATTATCAATCACCATCATGGAATAACATATCCTATGGACTACGCATTTGTATCATCCTAACGCAAGGAAACTACCATGACTCTCACCAAATAATTAGCCCTATAACCAACATCACACTACGAAGAGTCACTTACATAATATTATGGATTGTATCAGTAATTACATCCTTACTATCTCATTTTATAAGAAATACCTACATAAACACTTTGGGATACCTTGCTAATCGCCCACTCTCTACTACACGAGGGTTCCTTATAGCGACATTTGTGAGATACGTATACTACTGCTTACTATGTCGGTATACCCTTAAAAGTATTTTAAAGTATATAAAAATCTACCAAAAAGCATGCGCCGCTTGAGTACACCAATAATTGACAAATGTCACATCATTTGGGAACATGAACAACAAATTCTTAATAGAAACAAATTAAAACACGCTCGGTAAAAGTAAGAAACAATAGCCGCAAATAACAGTCAAGACTACAGAAAGAAACCGGTGACATGAATGTTTACGTCAGCTCCTGAGCCAAGAATAATATGAACTCTACGGATATGCATCTATTGTACGAAACCCTACCACACTTTCCGGTCACTGGCTTAGGTCTTAAAATAAGGACACCGCTAATAATTGCGAGTAAATTTCCTAAAAGGAACAAGAAACCTATCAATGCTTGAATCCAACACTCCTAGACATACCCTCTAGAAATCCCTACCCTAAACTAGGACGCCTAACCATTCAAATCATACAATGAATCTTATCTTAAAAATAGATGACACCCATAAGTTAATCTTTACCCAAATATAGAAAATAAGAAGTAGAAATTCCATTCTATCGTATGCAGGGTGATTGATAGTTTTTTATACACTATATTATATTAATACACAAAAGTATAGAGAATAATTCCCAAAGTAGCCCTCTAGGCCCCCCCCCCCCCCCCCCCCCCCCCACCCCCCCACCCCCCCACCCCCCCCCCCCCCCCCTCCCCCAACCCCCCCACCCCCCCCCCCCCCCCCCCCCCACCCCCCCCCCCCCCCCCCCCCCCACCCCCCCACCCCCCCCCCCCCCCCCCCACCCCCCCCCCCCCCCCCCCCCCCACCCCCCCCCCCCCCCCCCCCCCCCCCCCCGCCCCCCCCCATCATGAATTGTTTACCAACCTTCATTCAAACACTTTCGCACAAAAGCACAAGGTTGACAATATAGACCATCAACTGGGTCTCCACAAGTAGCACAATTCTGAGGGGGTTGTTAAGACGAGTCGTGTACGGGAACAAGAATCTTGTCTTCAAGACCCCTTTTTGAACAACCACAGTTTCTAGTGTATAAAGCTCCACAAGACGAGCATTCTTTAATCGAGAAGAGGGGGTTCAAACGATAATCGAGTGACGCCATAAGAATTAAACAATATAGAGGGTTCAGAAAAGAATTAAATGGATAGGAAGAAAAAAAGGATTATTTTTGTTTTTTCACAAGTTTATTCACAATCTAATTTTAACGGACAACGAGATAGACAACTTAAACCAAATAATCAAAGTTACTTCACGGTAACTCTTAAAAATTGCTTCTTAAGATGAGCCGTACCTCGTAAATGACACAAATGGCAAGTTTTTGAATCTTTAGTTCGATTTGGGAACTTTGCAAGTTCACCGGAACTTATTTATGATAATACCTCAATTGAAAGTATTATTTGTTGGTGTTTTTTTACCAACTTTGTGTATTTTATTATTTTTTTTAAGGACAATTTTTTATATTTTTTATTTTTTATATTTGATAACTATACTAAAAAGAAAAAGAAAATTTTTTTTTACTTATAATTTTTTTTTGGGTTTTTGATTTTTATAACAAAAATATAACTTTCGTAAACGAAAGGATCTTCAAATCAAAATCAACAAACGTAAACGAAGGAATCTTTAACACAAGTCCCCGGCAACGGCGTCAAAAATTGATTGATAGTTTTTATACACTATATTATATTAATACACAAAAGTATAGAGAATAATTCCCAAAGTAGCCCTCTAGGAAAATTCTTATACAAATATATAATAATAATAATATACGTATGTTTACCGGGAAGTATGCTTTCCCGGGTCGTTTCCCCAACGACTTGTGAAATTGATACCACGCTTTAGTTTGGATTATGATTTGAATAAGAGCAAAGATGAATTTGATTATCTATAACTACTAAATAAAAGCAACAAAAAAATGAGAAAACAAAAGCAATTAAGCACTTAAACAATTAACCGGAACGAATAAAACGCGACAAATAAGCAAATAAGATGAAATTAAACCCTAAAAATGCAAACTAAATTTCTAAACCTAAAATAAGACAAAAGAAAATTTTAGGAAAAAGAAAAATATTTTTTTATAATTTTTGAATTTATTATGAATTAAAAACTATTTTAATCTAATTAAATCCTAGAAAATAGCAAATTAAATCCTAAAAATTCTAAAAAATGATTTTTAAACTTAGAAAAGTCTCAAATAACATAAAAACTCAGAAAACTATTTTTAACTATTTTTAAAATTAAAATCCTATTTTTAAAATTAAAATTAAAAGCTCAAAAATGAAAATTAAAATCTAAAAGTGTTGAAAATAATTTTTCTGAATGTAAATCTAAAAGTATTTAATCTAATGCTAAAAACTATTTTTTTGTATTTTTAAAAGTTATTCTTCTATTTTTTATGATTTTTCGAACTTAAAACCCTAAGAAAAATGATTAAAATTAATCTACTTAATAGAAAATTATAAAAAATTCAGGGAAAATCTTAAACCCAACAAAGATTAAAGGAAAAATAAAAATAAAAAGACAGCTTAACAAATAAGTCCTAAATAAGCTATAATAAGCTACGGCTTATTATTAAAAAGTAAAATGAAAATGTGTACAAGTATTAAATGGGAAGAGGAATTAATGGATGAGCTATTGTAGTATATTGGTTAACACGTATGTAATGTGAGTGAGAGGTCTTGGGTTCGAAACTGGCTAACACCTTTTTGATTTTTTGATTTTTTGATTTTTGAAAACTAAAAGCTGAAACTTGTAAAGAAAACTTTTTTAAGCACTTTTAATAAAACACTCATAAGCTGAAACCTAAAACTAAGCTCTAAAAGAGCTTTTGAAGATCTGAATACAGAAAGTGAGCTTTTGAGCTCTTAAAAACTTATTTGGACTAAAAGCTTGCACAAAGCTTATTTAAAGCTCAAATTTAAAACCAAAGTTGTTCTTAAAAGCTTATGATGTACTAAAGCTAGAAATGAAAAGCCATTTAAACAGAAAACACTTAAGATTAACTGAATTTATCATACAAATTGGCAAACTCAGGATAAAAGACTAAAAGCTCAAAAAGAAATCAGCTAGAATCACACAAGAGGCTACAATAAATACTGAGCTTTTGAAAACTTATTATCCTACTTAAATTCTATAAATCTAACTCATAAAAACACATCCTACAAGTTAAAAATCTTAATTGAAAAGCTAAATGTATATAAGCTAAGATTCTACTAAATTTGAAGGATTAAAAACTATTAATACTAGGCTAAATTAAAGATTTTTTAAAAGACAGCGTTTTTTTTTAAAGTTGTAACTGAGGTTACTACTGCTGATGCACTTTACCAAGAGACACAAACTAAAATGCAGGAAACAAAGGTTGTCTCTAATGCACTTTATGCACTCAATGAGTGTAGATAAACTTGTCAAAACAAATTTTAAGCTCACAAGAGCTTGAATCAAATTTAAGCTAGCAACAGATAAACAACAAATTCCCCTAGTGCTCAGCCAAACATAATAAGCCTTAAATTGATTTTTTTTTCAAAAAACTACCCTTCAAATCCTTTTTAAACCTAAACTAATATGATTATCACCTGACAAAGGCAAAGATCATACCTTGTTTGGACTTTAAGAGGTCAAACTGAGTTATACCAAACACTCCTTTAGAAAGCATAAAATCCAATTAAGCTTATGAGACTAAAATCCAATTAATAAAACCTTAATACCAGATATCTAAGAGCTTATTACAAGCTTAATAAACATAATTCAGCTATCATTAAAGTTAAAATCAAAGAATAACACTATGCTTAACTATTTTTTGGTTTTTTATGATTTTTAAGATAAAATGTAGAGAACTAAGATCTAATCTACAATGACTAAAAACAGATGATCAAACACACTTAATAAGCTATAATAAAGGTAAATAAGCACTAGTAAGCAAACAGATTAGAATACTAAGAAAATCTAATTAACAAAGCACTTAATAAAACTAGGATATTTTAAAGAACGCTAAGCTCTATAACAAACCAAATCATAATAAATGAAATACTTACTAGTAAGTCCAGCTAAACAGAAGCATTAGTTCAATTAAGCAGCTTCAAGCTCTAGCTTATCCTTATGGATAAGCTAGTAAAGTCCATGTGAGCCCTTCCATGATTGGCTCACCTTCCAAAAGCTTAATAATCCAAAGTTAAGGTAATTAACTAGTTTTTAGGATTTAAGTAGATATTAAGACTGAATTAAGCTTTATCTTAGCTTAGAGACTAAGAGAGCTTATTGCGGAGAGTTGTTAGTGGACTAGTTAGCTTTAATATTTGAAGAAAAAAGTGAGAGGCTTATGAGTGAAATTAAAAGGCTTATGACCAAAAGTGATAATTACATTGATAAAAAGCGTGTTACAATACTAAAGAAAGTTACAAAATCTGAAATGGAAATTACTTAAGCTAATAAATGAAAATTACGCTTAAAACTAAAAGCTACTACTCTAAAACGGGGGAAAAGGTGATCTTGTGTGTGAGAGGTGAGTGCTTTTTATAGCCTCTCCATGAACCTTCTAGGCCTTGCCTTGCTGCCCAAGCCCCTTCTAATCTAGCCTTGAATTTTCCCATTACATGGAGCTGTTGATCTTGGCCGTTTTGATCAAATAGTTTTGTGCACACACGGATTGCCAGCGTGGCAATCCGTGATGTGACAGCTTGTGTTACTTCTGAGAGTAATCCCTATGTAAATTTCCATTCTTCTTATGCTTTCCCTCTTCCACATGGCCTTCTTGCTTGAGTGAGCCAATTAGAGCCTTTGAGATGACTAATTTGACCCTGCCATCTTGTATTACATCACTCTTGAATTATTCCATTTACCCTTCATTGACGGAAAGCCTTTGATGATTTGACTCCCTGGTAAAAGGTGAATGAAGAAGACGATGAACAGTACAAACGAATTTTCCCGCTTGTTTTTAACTGAACGGGTAAAAAGATTTAAACTTTGGGTTATTGGCAACTTAAGTCCCTCTCTTTGTGAAGTGTAAAAAACCTAGTGTAAAAAAGACTTTTTGTTTTAGGCAGGAATGGTCCCTTGGAGTTTTTAGTAAAAGGGGTCGTTTTTGACTGCTTGATGGGTGTGGTGTTAGGTTTTTGTGTTTGTTGTTTAGTTTTTTCGGAATTGTTTTTTGCTTTGATTGTTTTGACTTTGAATTTTTTGTGTTGTTGTTTAACTTTTTATGTTTAACAATTATTTTTGTGGGTCTGTGTGATGATTGTTGTTTTATGAATGTATTTTTTTTGTTGTGTTTGAATTGTTTTTTTGTTTTGATGTTTTGAGTGATTGTTCTGTGTGTGTTTGTGATTGATTGATTTTGCTTATAGTTGATGTTGTGTGTTTGATTGTTTGTGATTTTTATTGTATGCTTGTTGATTTTGATTTTTTTGTTTTTGCTGTGTTGATTTTTTTTATTGTTTGATTTGATATTGATGGGTTTAGGACATTAGGCTTTTGTTTTGGGCTTTGGATCCGGGTAAGGTTTTAAAGTTTTAGGCCCAATGTAGGTTAGGGACTATTTGTGTAACTTTGGAAACTTGAGGGATTAGATTTGTAACTTTGGATTTTGGTCCATAATGATTTGACTGAGTTGGAAAAGAGTTGACTGAGGATTGACTTTGGTGACTTTGGCTTTCGGGCTCCTTGCCACACTCTTCCGTTTTTCTTCCGTGTTAATTTTGTTCTGCCGTTTTTTTTTTAGGTTTTCTTGTGATTTTGTCTTATCCGTACCTGCATACATAAAACACAAAAACAAGTATATTTTTGCCATTTTAAGTATGTTTTTAGTAATTTAGGGTCATTTTTGGTATAAATGGTGATAACGATAAGATAAAAGACTGTGTTTATTTAATCATGTATTACTCCCTAGATTGCTTCTCCTAGTGTTGTTGCCTTGTCACCCTTGTGATGATCTGTGTAATTATTTCCTAAGTCATGAACGAATTACACGAACCCGCCGTCTACTTAGTATTCCGCTAGAGCAACGCACAAGTAAGGTAGTATGAAGACTATTACAAGGCCCCTAGGAGTACACTAAGTGCATGTGAAATATATTAAAAGTGGATCAACCATATTAGGGGGCAAGGTAGTATGAAGACTGTTACCCGATGGTATCCTTTCTACACAATCATGTTTTCCTAGACATATCAACAGCGATGCAGACAAAAGCTGGTTTTCTAAGACCTAACATGCACATCCATCACAAGAAGCAACACCACTAAGATCTACATTCTAGGTTTTATACAATCATAAATAAACATAATAGGAGGCTTAGCCAAGCATGTTAATAAAGCAAGAACATAGATGAATCAAACAACACATAGACATATTGAATAATTAAATAAACCTTACTTGATTAAAACATGAGTTGGAGGAAGTACAATAGAGTTTTTAGGCCATAAAATCGTCCCTAAAAGCTGCTAAACAAACTAGGGTTCATACCCTCTTTTTATTTTAAAGTTACACACTTAAAACCCTAAATTCGGGTTTATATATGTAGGAAAAACGCTGTGACGGCGTCACGTTTTAATTGTGACGCCGTCATGAAAGAGGATATTCTAGATAATGGGTTGGGTCGTATGCTTTGACGCCGTCGTGGAATCTTGTGACGCCGTCTTGGATATCATTGTGACGGCGTCACGTTGTATCTGTGACGTCGTCTCCAGCCCCTGAGGAGAAATTCTTAAACAATGTTGGTGTAGGTCCGTAGTCTTGTCCGTTTCTTCTCCAAATGAGCCCAAGTCACGTGTAATTCTTCCAAATGCCCTCCAGATGCAAAATACCTGAAAATAAACGATTAAGTACTTATTTTGGGCATAAACACACAATTTAGGGGGTTAAACGACCCCGAAAAAGTGTATAAAATGACACATCATCAAGTACTAATAACGAATAAATTAAAAGACATATATTGCATATATGTTTCTAGATAGCTTAACTATGAAACGCTACAAGATTTTACCTACTTTTTAAACATATTCTACAACACAACCTTCTAGACCTCGTAATTAAAAGCACAAAAAGTATATACTAGCACTCATCACTAAGTGTCTTTGGGGATTCTTCTTTCCACTCGGTGTATATAATTTTAATATATAGGGGATACGAAAATCAACATATCTAACTGTCATAGATATAATATTTCCATAGCTTGGTAAAAAGGATCATACCTCAACGCTAGTGCTAAGTATTATTCTGTATATCTAAGAGGTCTTTATAAAGGGTTGTGAGGTGTAGGTGTAAGATAACATATAATGGAAACGGAAACGGATGGGATACATTTGGGTGGTGACTTTGGGTGAATTTGGGGTGGAAGGGTTAGCTAATTATTTACACGAATACACGCTGGTTTGGTTGCTAAGCCAAGACTCGGACGAAAGTTATACAACTCTACAAAACTTTAACATCATCTCTTTCTTTTTTATTTTCTCATTATTTTTATAGCAACATATACATCACATGGGTTTATATATACGTTCCCCTACACGTGAGAATTTTACACTGATCGATATTATACAATCTAACTAATGAACGATTTGATGTGGATGAAAATAACATGGAGATTCTTTATGACAAAAATATGGGGGTATGACTTAACTTTTTCTTCCACATTCTTCATCAACAATAAATACTACCATGAATCCCTATACGTCCCAAAATGTATTTACAAGGATTATTGGACGTAGCAACCCATATACTCAATAATTAACTTGGGTTAAACATAATAATATACTAAAAATGTGTACATACAAGGCGGGCTAAGGCTTTTTGGGTGTAACGATTGGTTTAAGGGTTAAAAATGCTCTTCCTTAATAGTCCGGATTAACCAGAAAATTACAAGAACCGTGAAAAATTGTCTAGGCTCGGGGGTTGTTCTAGGGGTTTCTTGCAATTATAATGAGTGCATGGCAAGGGCGTGTGTTAGTTATTATGATCGGTTGTGGACCTTAATAACAATTACAAGTTTGAAACCATTTGGTTAATCCTAATGCATCTTATCAAAGCAAATCCTATTTCTAACTATGCGGTCTAGGGATGTATAACATAAGTAGCATAGTTCTTTAGTATTATTTTTAATACATGCTACCCACATGGTTATCTATTCTATGGTACACTCTCATAATCCAAAAATAACAATACTATGTTCCTAGAATACGAAAAGGCCGACAACATCCACGCCATACACATCCGTAAACGGACGGAATAATTAGACTCACAGATGATTGCTATCCTTAATCATATAAGCTAAAGCGTTTTATTATCTAAGGTGAGGAACCTCACTTTGTGCGAGGTTGGAATTTTGAGGGGGTTTTGTAGGCTTGTATCTCAAGTTAAATATAAATTCCATATCAATTGAGACGTATAATAATTGAGGTTTTCGTCGGGTATGTTTCATAAAAAAATTTTAATTTGGGTTTGTATAAAAAAATACTCTATTGATGCTTTGTTTTACGATATTTTTATACATTATTTTAAGGATTTTTCTAAAAGCAAATAAATAAATGAAAGAATAGTTTCCTTAGGCTTATTTCCCCCTACATTAAGTTGAACATTGTCCCCATTGTTTCTAAAGAACCCATTTTTTAAACGAATAAAGGGAAAAGAAAACAAGGAAAAGAAACTAGTACTCCCCTGGTTTGCTCAATAATGGAGAAGAAACATGTGATAACTGGTTAAATCGTCCTTCGAGAATCATCCAATGAAACTTCCTAAGAACTTCCAAGCTTCTTCTCATCAAATATAACCTGTAATCAAAGACAAAGATAACTATACCAAGCATAAAATGTGCGATTTACCAATATACAATGTGAATTTAAGGTTCGACTCGATAGATAGGATGAGAGAATTGTTAAACTCATTAGGTTTTGCAGGTTTACGACAGAAGAATACATATATTAAATGTTATGCAAGATTTATTTTCAAAAATAATTAAAAACTTTAAGTTTTCTTAACTTGGGCGTTTGATGCCGTCAGGGTCGTAGTGACCCCGTCACAGGTGTCGTAGTGACGGCGTCGCGTGTTAATCGTGGCACCGTCTCCACGGTCTATGAAAACAAAATTTTTGTTTTTGATGAAAAATTTCCTACACTTGATTCCATAAGTTAGTTCCTATACAAATGGCTGCATAAAACCTGAGATTTAACAATTCGATCATATGACTCGAAACTGACGCGAATTAATCTAAACAATTCATTTAACATGTTTAAATTTTACTCAAAAGCCAGATAAATTCCCCTACACTTATTGTTTGCAAAATACCTTTGTTTTGAAAATTAAGACGAGGATATAAAGCAACTCAAAGAAATGATTTACAAGATAGTTTCAATACATAATAAAACAAACTATGAAGAATTAAAAACAAACATGTCACTCTCTAATTGCGGGAAAAGTTAAGAGGGAAGAAAAGTAAATTGGGTTGCTCTCCAAGTAAGAGCTTTTATTTATTAAGAGGTATTGTAGCTAGATCACAAAAGTCACATGTCAAGTGTCATAGAAGTGGTCCAAGTCGATGATCTCTCTTGAACTTTCTCTTTCGGAGAGCTTCCTAGTAGTAGGAATTTATTGAAGGGTTTTCGTAAATTCCTCTCCATTAGGGTCGATCAATCTAATCTTGGCATGCCAAGCACCATCTCCGTTTTTGGGTGGTTTGTCCCAGTTTATTGGTTTTTTAATTAGGTCATCTGATTCCCACATGTTACACTTAAGGTTAATGGGTATGGCTCCTAGAAATTCTACCATTCTCCTAAATACTAAGGTATCCTTAAAAGGATTAAGCTCGGCATCTCTATAAATTTCCCATTCTCCGGGCAAATAGCAGTCAAAGAAGTCTTTCCTAGCATAGTAAGGGGGTTTTGTGCCTATTCCATCTGAGCTAGGTCGGGGTTTATAAGATTTCCTTTTTCCAAGTGTGGTCCAATAAGGTGCTTCCTCCTCGCCTAAGTCTACTCCTTTTACACTGAATACCGACCTAGTGATTCATTCTCTACCGATATTTTGGTACCTAGCCTACAATTCTATAACTGCTTGGGTTGGCGGTTGCTTTAGAAATTCTCTTCCTATAAGCAAAGGGGTTTCGGGGTCCTTTTTCATATCGAGTACATAGAAATCATTTAATAGTTTTAGTTTTCCTATGTGGACTTCTACGTCTTTAACAATCCCAACGGGGTAGGATTTGGTTCCGTCAACCAATCCAAAGATATGGTCAGTCTCTTCTAATAGTCTAATGTTAAGCTTTTTGAAGAGGTGGAGTGGGATTATGTTTACGCATGACCCAAGATCGGCCAAGGTGTCAAAAGGTTTTGAGTCCCCTAGTCTACAAGGTAAAGTGAATAGTCTGGGGTCCTCTATTTTCGCAGGTATCTCTCTTTGGACAAATGCTGTTTTGTTTTTGCCTAGTTCTAAGCTCTCTACGTATTTGTCTAATATGGCGTTATAGATTGGGCATAAGCTAGGACTTCAAGAACCAGTAGGTTAAGATACAAATCTTGGAATTCATCTTTAAGAGTTGGTTCGGACTCTTCTGGTTGTGATGGTTTGTTTTCAATCTCGGGTTGCCGAAGGCTGGTTTGGGAAGTGGTTGCCTCCTTGAAATATGCCTTGATAGCATTGATTGAGTTGGAAGGGTGAGATGAACATTGGGGATCGATAGTTGGGTAAGAACGCGCAAAAAAACCAGGGTAGTACCCAGTTTCGGATTCTTAACCGTATCACTAGGTAATGTGCCCGTTATTTGATCGGTGATGGCTTTCAGCACAGTGTCTATCTTGTTGGTCATCTCACCTTGTTGTCGTTTGAAATCGGCTTCAAACTTAGACAGTCTAGCGTCTTGAGATGCCATGAATTCGGAAACCAGTCCTTCTATATTTGATTGATTGTTAAAATTTTGAGGACGGTTGTTGAAGGAACGGTTCGGGATTAAACCGTTAGATTGGAACCGGTTAGGTGGGTTTGAGAAATTGTTTTGGGAATTTTGGGTTGTCTCTACCTAAGGTTTGGGTGACTTTTCCATTACGGATTATAAGTGTCACCAAGGTTTTTTTGCTCGGGCTTGAAAAGTATTAAATCTTAACCTCCGCTTCATCGAGTACGCGGTGGATGCGTTATTCAACAAAAGGCGTGGTATTCGGGGTCTTTCCATGCAATTTTTGTGTGTCGGGGACCACTACAGATTTCACATGTGGTAGTGACTTTATTTACTTGAGTAGGTTGTGTCAAAGCAAGATGAGCTTCCATCAAGCGTTAAACTTGATTTTCGAGCTCGATTAGACGGCGGTTGGATGTACTCGGGACATCTTGAGGCAATGCGATTTCCTTGACCAGCTTAGCGAACTCCCTTCGGTCGTTCCAACTTTCGTTGTCATAAAGGGCGAGGTCCTCTAATAATGCCTAAGATTCTTCGGCGTTGAGGTCACGAAGCTTACCACCAGCCGATTGGTCAATGGTTCGTCTTGTGACAGGATTGACACGGTCATAAAAAATTTGGATTTGGAGCCAAATGTCGATGCCATGATGAGGGATTTTTGGAGTAAGTCCTTGAAACGAGTCCATGCAATGGATAGAGATTATCCATGATGTTGTTGGAACCTCAGGATATCATTGCGGAGTTTTGCGGTCATTCTCGGTGGAAAGAATTGAGCAAGGAATCGGGTAGTAAGCTCTTAAGAGCTTTGTCTACAAGCTCTAGCTTGTTTAAAACAAGATAGTAAACACCCACAAGCCCTTCCAAATTTGGCTTGTCATCCAAAATAGCTTATGAGTGACTTTTGAGTAAAATTAACTTAAAACACTATAAGCTATAGACAAGCTTATATTGCTTAAGTAAACAGCTTAAGTAAAGCTCCTTATTTATTTTAATTTGTAAATCTTCTCTAGTTTTATTAGTTTTTTTTAATTTTAATTTTTTTTTTGCTTTTTTATTTTTAAATTTTTAATTTTTTTTTTTTAAAAAGAGCTTATGTGAGCTTTCAACAAACGTTTTTAAAACATGACTTGCATTAACATAAAAACAGATTTTAACATAAAAACTTAAATTTCATTAAACTAAAAAAATAGTACAAGACTTTAAAAAAAGTACATAAGCTAAACTTATATAAGCTGAAAGATTAAAAACTAGATGCCTCAAGGGATTAACATTAGTCCTATTATAGAGAAAAATCAAGTTTTGGGTCTTGGCCTTGTGATGTTCTGTTGAGGAGATAAGAAAGGTATTCTGTTGTTTCTTATGTGAGTGAGCTCGTAACCTTTCATCATAGCCAACTATTTATCTTGTTCTCCAAGTTGTATGATCAAAGCCCTTGATTCCTTGAGTCCAATCAAACGTTGAGGGATTGCCAAGGTGGAATTGGCAGTTTATGGTGTGGGGTTGAGTTGAGAGAGATGGGTTTGTCAATGGGGTGCAGGGGTCAAGGTAAAAACGACAGGGATAGGTGAATAGTAGTTATGGCGGGAAAAGTTTGATTTGGGTGAACAGGGTAACGGGGTTAAGGGTGTTAGTCATAAGGGACTAACAGTGTTAGTCCCTAAGGACTAGCAATGTTAGTCCATAAGGACGAACGATGCAAAGTGTTAGGGACTAATGGTGTAAAGGGGGTTAATGGGTATATGGTTTGGGCTTTAGGTTTGGTTTTGGGTCGGGTTAAGTTATAAAGGGTTTTTGGACTTTTTAAACTTAGAAGTTTTATAGATGAAGGCTTAATGGGCTGACCCGACCCATTAAATGGGTACGGGTTGGCCCATTTAGGATTTCTTCGGTTTTGTCTTTGACTTGTTGACTTTGACTTTGACTTTTTGACTTTGACTTTGACTTTTCACGCTCTTTCCATTCTTGTGCTCGGTTTTGTCGGTTTTGGCTTTGTTTTTTTTATCATTTAGTGAATATTCATTACATGCACAGTATACAAAGCAAAACACACATATATCTGGCATTTTATGTCCGTTTTTGGTCATTTAGGCTCGTTATTATAGGTAAAAGGTATGTGTAATTAAGCAAATACCAAAATCCCCCATACTAAACTATTGTTGTGTCCTCACGCAATGCCATAAGAAACACTTTAGAAAACCAAGAATCTCAATCCCCTCGACTAATTACCTCGAAAAGCAGCTAAGTGTTCATCAACGGGAATTAAAGAATCATTAGCTTTGAAAAGCCTCGTTTTGACCATTTTAAAATATTTACACTAATTACCACACATATTTTTGTATTTTTCCTTTTTCTCATTTTTTTGTACTTTTCTTTTTAAGCAACTAACTAATCATGTTTGGACTTTCGTTATTTTTATAACTTTTAGGGTCATAGAACAAGAAGCACTTTAATCTTAAAATGCCCAAAAAAGGATAAATTCATCGTCTTCGATTTTTCACTTGTCCTAAACCAAGCTTAAAAACGAAATCACTGTCAAATATAAGTTAGGATGCTAACACTACTCATATTTGCAATTTGTAAACTTTTCACTCCCGACAATTATTTTATCTTAGGTGAATGTGCTTGTTTCGAATTTCAACCACGGATCAACGTTGTGCAAAATTTCTATGCTTCGCGTTCCACCCAAAAGTAATGAGTTTGAAGGCGAAATCATCCCATATAGCGACTTTCGTCTCGGCACATCCCAACCTTGCGGCCTGAAACTGAAGTGACCAGGCTTTTGACACCAACACAGCGACTAGTATGAGACATCACGGACTCTATCATTTCATAACCCTTATTTAGAAGGCTGCCACATCGTTTGTGAGCCGACAAGATGCAGCAAACTTTTATCAGCCCACAGTTTTTATTATTATTATTACCTCATTTTTTTAACACTTTATATTACCATGATATAGAGAAAATTTCTTTTTGAATTCAAAAATTGTTGATTTAAGTTTAATTTTCGAAAGGAGCACGTATTATTAGTCAGGTTAGGAGCTTATGGGAGAAAAAGCCACAAATTTTCACTTTATGAGCTCTTAAGATTTGAAATAATCCATTGTTTTAGCATCAAATTTTTCATATTAACTTATCATTTCCTCGTTATTCGAAAATTTTAAAATCTTTAATAAAATGATACGCGAAAGCTTAGTCAAAAAGTTAAGGGCCAAGCTAGAGCTCAACACGCCTCGATCGAGTTGAAATTAATCTTATTTCTACCAGCAGGAAAGTCAAAATTGTGATTAATTATTATTTAATTAATTTTTATTTTTTTTTTTAAATTATTTTTTTTTTATTTAATATTTTTTTTTTATTTTTTTAATTCTTTGTTTTTTTCTTTTTTTTTATTTAAAACACATTTATTTTATTTTTGAAAATTTTAAAAAAAAATCATTTTTTTGGAATTTTGGTGGTAAAAACGAGAATACGTGAACCTAAAACCGTTTATTAAGTGTGCTCAAAGATAAACGTTAGTCGATAAGATTGGATATTGGATTCTCATAATCATGCTAAGGATTGAAGCTCGAGTGAACGAAGGACAAAACCACGAGCACAAGAGGCTTCATAATCCGGGGCAATCCTGGACATACAACAAAAAGCACAAAACACGAGAAAGGAAGAGGCGAGCCTCCTCACAACACACTTATTCGTTACTAATATTATTATATTAGGATAAGCATAGGTTGCCACCCACGAAGCGCTTGTTTATTAATGAGTCACTAAGCTTGACTCGTCCCGGAATTCATTGGTCCATGGGGAAAGTTTAGAGATCCGAGATAACCATCGGTGGTATGTCCCCTCCAAAGTAGTGTTTAAGTCTATGACCATTCACCTTGATGTTTGGCATGTCGGTTTGAGATAACTCGATGGTGCCATAAGGAAATACTTGGGTAACGGTGAATGGTCCAGTCCAGTGGGTCTTAAGCTTGCCCGAGAAAATCTTTAATCGAGAATTAAAGAGGAGGACTCGATCACCAACGTTGAAAACGCGGTTCTTAATCTTGGAGTCATGGATCCTCTTTGTTTTCTCTTTGTAGACAAAGAGGTTCTCATGCTTGATCACGAAGATCATTTTATAAATTCATTTTATCTTTCCCGGTGATCTCCCGCGGTCAAAAGGTCATAGTTGCAATGCTGGTTAAGCCTAATAGCCTTATGCTCTTGAGCTCGATGGGTTAGATGACAAGCCTTACGTACACCAAACTTGTAAGGTGTGCACCCGAATAGGTGTCTTAAATGCGGTAGGTATGGAAGGCCACAAGGCGTCATCCAACTTTTTTGTTCTTTTTTTTTTTTTTTTTTTTTTTTTTTATTTTTTTTTTTTTTTTTTTTTTTCTTTTCCCCCCCCCCCCCCCCCCCCCCCCCCCCCCCCCCCCCCCCCCCCCCCCCCCCCCTTTTCGGACCCAAGACAGCACGGTGTTCGCCTACGGTTCCTTTCCAAAATGCGTTTTCCTTAAACCCACAATTTGAAACATCAAACTTGCTCCCAGGTTGTGTTGTGGGGATACGCGCTGGTGGAAGAGACGATGAGTAACTCTGTATTTAAGCATGACCTTTGCAAAACTGGTCCATTGCAAAAATGGAGTACATCAATCACTAATGATTAGACACGAGGCGGTCACCAATCGGGCGGAAGGAGAGATTTTTTTAAAATTTGAAAACAAATTCGGGGTATTGGTGGGGAGCGCTTTCGCTTCAACCCATTTTGACAAATAATCAACGGCCACGAGTATATACTTGTTCCCTCGTGAAGACAGGAACGGGCCCATGAAGTCGATGCCCATTGTCAAAATCTACAAATTGAAATGCGGTTTTGAGCATTTCTTATCGTTGTGAGATTTTTCCCTGACGTTGACAATCGTCACAACGGGTGACCAAGTCATGGGCATCGCGGTAAATGGTAGGCCAAAAGAATCCCAAGTCAAAAACTTTCTTGGCGGTGTAGTTGGCACCATAATGTCCCTTGGTGGGCCCATTATGGCAAGCTGTGAGGATATCAACAACTTCTTGGCCGTAAATACACCGCCGGATCATTTGATCCACTTAAATATTGAACAAATAGGGTTCGTCGAAAAAGTAGTGCTTAACATCCTTGAAAAACTTGTTCTTTTGTTGGGGCATAAACACTGTGTTTTCAGTCTTTGACCGACCGTCAATTAATGTGCTATTTATTTTTATTATTGTACGTTGTTTGCTTTAAAATTGTAAACGTTTAGTTAAATTGCGGTTAGCCTCCAAAAATTAGCGTTCAATTGTTAAACGGGCAACAAACAATTAAAGGTTTACATCTATCAAGGGTTATATATTTTTTGAGAATAATTATTAACTTGTTCATTTTTTTTTTTATCGGATACGTTAAGTGTATAGTTTTCGCGCTAAATTGCGGTTTAGGCACTCCCGGAACAGAATACTTTTCTACGCTTACTACAACATACCTCTTTTATAACCAATAATAAAAATTTACTCCAAAATATCATAGTATTCTCATCTATGCCGAATTTTAATTCGCATTTTTTATACAAAGATATACTTGAAAATGCATTATAACTTTTCAAGATAGTCAAACATAACCCATTACCTCTTTTTTGGCCACCCATCCTACCATGATTTGACCCATGACTATGACCTTAGCCCATACCTTGAACCTTTCCATGTCCCCTGACTAGAAATCATTCCTATATACATGCATTGCTATGCTAAACTAACTCATTATACTCAAAACACTTGGTAAAAATTCACAATTACCTCTCTTTTGCGTCCTTATACATGATACGGCACATAACCACCTCCCAATACATTCCATTCAATATTTTCTACAAACCTTTCACTTCTATTTTAACATATCCTAAGATGTATAAGGCAATTTGCAAGCAGTGTTAACCATTTCCAAGTATTCTCAGTTAAAGAAAGTTGGGTTTCTTAGTGCAAGTTTGGTTTTTGTGGATAAACAAGGGTTTGCACTTGTTCTTCATCACCATCATTTCTTCTTAAGGTCCCATTTAACTCTTTATGTTGCTATAATTTTCATTATTATGCATATGAGATTTCTATTTAGCTTAAATCACCATTTAGGAGTTTATCAAAAAAATGAGGTTTCTCATTGAACTGATTTATGGTGACTTTTATATAGGTCGGTGTTTTATTACAATATATCAGTTAAAAGATGGTCGGTTAAAATGTTGTTCATAATGGTTTGAAGTAAACATGGATTATGAGTAAATTTAGGGTTTTAATAACTTCATAATATGTTTCAACTTAAAGAAATACATAAGACATGTTAATATTGATTATGGACTTTTAATCATGTTAATATAACACTAAAATAAGTTCATATGGAAAGAAATACAATTGTACACACTTGGTTATGTGTAAAAATGATTATTTAGAAAACTAGTAAATTAAGTTTACTTAAGTAATGTTATGGTTTTAAAATAGATTAATGGATTTGTTGACATAAGTAACTTGGACACATAAGGACTATTATGGACAAATGAGACATCATATATGTATGATTTATAAAGTATATGATATATGAGACTTGTGGTAAAAATATCAAAAGTTATAAAGTATAGGAAAAGATCATAAATGGACTTAACAAACAAGCATAAACATTCTGTCCCAAATTCGGATTTTTACATATTTATTTTATATTTTTATAAGATAATACATTTCACGACGATTCCGAAAAAGTAAGAAACTTGTTAAACGGATTAATAACGAAAAAGTTACGTTAAAAACGAGTTATACGTTAATAAACGAAGTCGTAAAGGAATTTTTATAAAAACATTTTTATAAAAATTATAAACAGCAAGGGTTGGTATTTTTAACAAATAATACATATTTTTAGGATTCCAAAATGATAAGAATCGTAATTTTTCAATTAATAACGAATGAGTTATGAATTTCGCGAGTTTACGACAATTAATACTTTTATAAAACTATTTTTATAAAAGTTACTATTCATGACAGAAAGTTATATTTTTGTAAACCTCATAAATATATAGAACTTTCAAATAGAAGTCGTTCCTCGAAAGAATCGTTAAAAACGGAGCTATAACGAATAAAATACGACGTTTACGGGTTTTACGACAATTAAATCGATAAAAATATACATAGGGTCTGATGTGAACAGTAATTTTTACTGTTCACCAGCAGGTCCGAAATTTGAAAATGTCAATTTATGATAACTCGTCTTAATACGAAAAGATGGACATAAGAAACGCGAGAATCGGGCTTAAAACGCGAAAGTTACGCCAGTTTTACTAAACGGTAATTATAAACGTTTTAACTTATTAAACACAATTTTACCAAAACCATTAGTTGGTGATTGAGCTATATAGAATATTATGTGGTTATCAAAGTACTATATTACTAAGGAGTTTCATAATGAGGCCTCTTCGGATGGCGTTTCGACGAGTTGTTGGATTTACGATTTAAAGTGTCCTAACTCCTCGAACGTCATGTCATGACCTCTTTAATTATGATAGCCCGAACGTTAGTATAATGTAACAACTATCTAGATTATATTCAATGTTGTTAGACTATGTACTAGTTCTTACACGACATTAATTTAATTAGTTGATTTTGATCAATTCGCGTAGGCACGGTAATTGTGATTCACTCTACATTACTCACTAAGGTGAGTTACATAGCCCCTCATTTTACATGCTTTTGTTTTACAAAGTTTTTGGGGTGAAAAACATGCAATGCTTTACAAACTGGACATTATTGTGGTTAATGTTTCACCATTATGATTCGTGTTTGGATTACGTGTTGCCTAAGTAGCGATAACCCATATCTGAGCCCATTATCATGAACTGTTAATTGTGAGCGCGAATGTTATTAATAGATCTATTGGGTTTGACAACCCCGTTCGGGTGATTAGCTATCACTGGACAAACGAACGTATACCATGTCGAATATAGGATGTTGCGGGTTAGAACATCACCACGGGCAAACGGCCATTAATTTGGCATCCATACATGTCAAGCATCAGTGTCATGAGCTTAGAGCAACGTAATTACATTTATATGATATCTGCATCTGTTGCATTATCATACACTTGGGGAAATCTTGTGGTCCTACAATATATGATTTATCAAACCTATGAATTCACCAACATATTGTTGACGTTTTAAAGCAATGTTTTTCAGGGGATCAATAAGCACAAGGTGCGATGGATACATTGGTGGTTTTGATTTGGATGTCTTGCATTAAAGATTTTGTCGCATTTCATTTTGTTATCTGTTATGGGCTGAAAATCTTTGTATTTGATTAAGTGAACAAGTTAAGCTACGGGCTTTTGTAACAATGACTTTGTTAAATCCAATGTATCGTTTTCAAACGACTTTTTGGTCGTTCTATATATCTCTTGTGTTGTTGATTCATGAAGTAACACGCCCCGGACCCATATTCCGCTGCGACCCAATTTGGGGGTGTTACAGATTGGTATCAAGAGCCAAGGTTATAGAGAACCAGGTCAAATGTTTTTGCTGGACTATAACCGTTTTCAAAAGATGTTTTATAACAAAAGGAATTACACGGGACATACATATGTGCATACATTCATGCATACACTACTTGCTGCATTAGTTGGTTGGACTAGATGCATTCATATTTAATATACATGTTAGAATTATAAATGTATATTACTATAAGAGTCTTATATTAAATACTAATATAAGCTATTTTGAATTTTCAGATTCAGTCATGTCGGATTCGGACGAATCAGGGGTTACACACACAGAGATCTCCAGTCCATATGAGGACTTATCGGATATAGGTTCACCTAGAGCCGATGACCATGAGTTCCCAGAGCCACCTTACATGCTAGAGGACCCGTACGCAGAGGCCGCTCTTCAGGCACCACCCTCTCCCGATTATGTGCCTGGCCCAGAGGAGCCTGAGCAGGCACCACCCTCACCTGATTATGTTCCAGGACCGGAGCATGATGATGACGAGATCGTTGCTGAGGACCAGCCGTATGCTGAGGACGCCTCACCTATTGCACAGTCACCAGATTATGTGCCGGAGTCTGATCCTGAGGCTGATCCGGAGGAGGATGGCGATGAGGACCCTGAGGAGGATCCTATCGACTATCCTGCTGATGGAGGAGATGATGGAGACGATGAGATGGACATTGAGGAGGATGAGGATGACGATATGGATATCGAGGCTGATGAGGAGGAGAGGATGACGAGAAATGGATGTTAGATTGAGACGAGGAGGAGTTCGCTCCCCTACCCTACGCTCCTGCTTACCCAGTAGTTGTTGCTGTTAATCACTCAAACAACGACTACAGCTCTTTAAATAGAAAATGGGTCATTGTTTGAGGGGGAGAAAATGTCAAATATCTTCTTTATAAAATCAGTTTGTGATAAAAGGAAACAGTTTTAAACAATAACGGGTGAATAATTAAAGGGGAGTTAATTAATGTTAACTCAATTAAGCTTTATTTGTTATGTGTTTAATCCTTTACAGGTGTTATGGTAAAAAGTAAGACTTATTCTTGATATCTAAAACTTAAGGAATAGTTTTGCCAATCGGGAAATTGCACTTTTGCCTTAGGATAAAGTTATTAGGAATATAGAAGTCTTATTAAACATTAGAGGGCATTTTTGGCAAAACCTAAAAGATTTTAAACAAAAACACCCCCACCACCGGTTTCCCTCTCACACGTCTCACACACAAAACTTAAAACCTCCATTGTTGATTTTTGAAAACCTCTAAGAACTCATTCAACCCGTGTTTAATACTAAGGTATTCTCGTTTAATGCTTCTTAACACCTATGAATCGGCCTTAATCATAGAATCATGCTCGAAAAACCCTAATAATTGACCTAACTTTCGTCACCTTAAAAAATGCTTAAAACCTCAAATTGATTGAGGGGCTTTGGTCCTATAGTGGTCTAGAACGTGTACCTATAACAGTTTTTAATAGGAATAACATATGGGTGCGTTTTGGGTGATTCTTGATTTTGAACAAATGGGAAATGGTCAAGAACTTGTAAAAATTCATGGGTTTGGGTTTAGAATTGCTTCAAGGATTATTTGTGTGGGTTTGAGTGTCCTTAAACATCTTAATATGTTAAAAACTTGAATAACTTGGGTTTTCGTGTTCTTAAGAGTTGAACATGAATAAAATTATGATTTTTGTGGTTAATTCATGTGGAAAAAGTGTTAGTTTGATTCTATGATGTTATATGATCATGTTTGAGTTGCTATTGATGCTTGAAAAGGTGTAAAAATGTTGGTATTATTTCCCCCTAGGCGAATTATACATGGTTAACTTAGGTGAACTATACGTGGTTGACTAGGCGAATAATACGTTTTCATTAGGCGAAGTATACACTCTTGCCTAGGCGAACTATACACCCGTATAGTTAGGCGAGTTATACGCCACAAGTTAGGCGAGTTATACACCCCTTAGGCGAACTATACGTGTTTCAATAGGCGAATAATACGTTATGGGATAGGCGAATTATACACGCTTCCCTAGGCGAATTATACACCTGATTAACCAAGCGAATTATACACACTATTAAGACACTTTATACATGTCTTGTTTTTTAGGAGTTCATTTCGCTTATCTTATACATTGGTAATCAAAACACGTAAATTAATAAGTTATCCTTAAATGGTTACATAGTGATTAATTTAGGACTAGTTTTTCCTTAGAAATCTTTTGTGATTGCCACACCTTCTATAGATTGCCTATAGTTAGGATGTTATAAGATTATGAGTGTCTCCCAATTTCATGTTAATTGTCATGTGTGTCAATTCTTTGCCTAGTATTTGTATGCCTAATTCCTAGTGAAAAATCAATCTTGCATCCATAATCATTTTTCATGATCTAGATTGTCCTTCAGTGAAATATTATTTGTTTGTATATGAACTGTATGTGACAAATCTTAGCAGAATCATGTCGTCCATCACTGCTCAACAAGCCAAACTTGATCTTGCACTTGTCCCCAAGGAGAAAAGGCTTGAGATTGGAAAATGCAATAGGAGACTCAATCCTGGAAAGACTCAAAGAGAACCTACATTTCAAGTTATCCTAGATGCTCTTACTCACTCCGTACTATTCTACATTTCTCACCACTGCAGATGTTCTAGAGGTTTACATGCATCAATTATAAGATTCAATCCAAAAGCATGACACTTCCTACAGGTTCAGAATGGACAAAAGGAAGAAATTCTACCTTAATTTGGAAACTTTCTGAGATATCTTTCAGATCTGCCCTGGAGTACTTGGTCAAGACTTTGATGAATTTCCCACTGATGAAGATATTGTGTCTTTCTTCAGGGGAAATCAAGTCAATCATTGATGCGTAATTTCTTTTAAATAAAAACTACGTCAGGTTTTACATTTATAAAACCCTAACTACATAGACTATTCCTGTAACACCCCCAAATTGGGTCGCAGCGGAATATGGGTCCGGGGCGTGTTACTTTATGGATCAATAACACAAGAGATA